>JAJHUR010113081.1:1348-18660 GCA_027495735.1 Lutjanus campechanus | reverse complement strand
ACCCAAATATGAAAAAGAAAATAACATACAAAAGACAAGAAGAACCAAAAGAACTGAAGAGCATCTTCAGTGCAGTTTACCGTGATTCTATTCAGAATGAGAGCAACAGATGAGAAACAGCAGCAGTGAAGGATGCAGCCTGAGAGGAAACCAACGCCTACCGTGGTGTCCTTGAACTGACCATGCAAAATAATCATCTTATTGTCCTCAAACAGAAAAGCAGCTGCCGCCTTTTGTGGTCACAAAAGCTTCATGTCTCCAAATTGTCACAATATCAGTCGTAGGCTGAGGCTGATAACTTAGTGTCAACAAAGAATCCATGAAATACTGCATGTGACGCACTGAAACACAATCAAATCCCTGGTATTACAAAAGCAGTACAAACATTGGATTTCCTCAGTGCTTGTGTTGATAATGAGGATATCCTGCTGATATAGATACCATAAGGTCAGATCACCTTCCACCTACTATCAACCATCCACAGGTGGAGTCAGCAGCTGGAAACCATATCATTTCCTCTAAAACTAAAAATATTTCATTATACCTGACTATTTTCAGTAAATGTTGCTCTCTTTCTTCTTTCTAACAATAATCTGTCATCCTGACACACCCTTTAATCCTGAAATAGACTTAAAGCCATGAGGAGCATATGGACTTCTGACCTTGATTTAGTCTAGTTTTAGTCTTTTAGTCATTTGATTATTCTTTGTTTGGTCTAGTTTTGGCCAACAGCAAAAAAGTTTACTTTTCCTTTACTGTTACAGTTAGCAGTACTTTTATTTAACTTGAGTATTTCCATTTTATGTTACATTATACTTCAAATCTAGAAAACTAAATTTATATAGTTCACCAATTCTTGAGTAGGTAGGACAAATCGTGTCCTACCAAAAACAACAACAACAAAAAACTTTTACAAATCAGTAATACCGACATTCTAACTCCAATTTTGGGTGGGTCATTTATATGTGAAATATATGTAATTTATGAAATGTTTTGGTTTGCTTTAATTTTTTTAATTTCTAAACTTGCTCTGTGCCACAAAAACAGCCATGTCCCAGACAAGAATTCACAACTTCAAACAATTTAAAAATGTGTCAAATGCCTTCAAAATCTAAAACTAACAATACCTACAGAGGTGTAAAAATGTGTAAAAATTAAAATCATCTTTGTTTTAATATCAATTTTTTTTTCAAATGAAAGCGTTGGCCCTTTAAAGCTGCGTCCCATATTTCTGTCAGCTCTGTCAGATTTGAACAAAAACACAATTTAATCAGGCATAAAAAAGATTAGCTACATCCTAAGGACCTCTGTCTCACTTCCTAGTTTAAAAAAGTGGGAATACTGCTCAAACACTGGTAAACTTTCTATTTTTAGGCAAATTCATAACATGTCAACTCTGTAGCCCTTCTAAATCAGAGATAAATAAGAATTATGGATTAAAAATGTGTATTTTGATTAACATTAAGAGAAGTCTGAGACACTTTAAAAAATAAAAAGGCTGCTCTCTATGACTATGCTGGGAAATTAAAACATGTAAAAAAAAATTCAACTCAGTAAGACGTCAACTCAGATTTTCCATGGAGTTAACGTCCACCAAGAGTTTGATCTTTTAAAATATATTTCCCCAGGATAATTGAAGAGTGAAAATCAAAACTGCATAATGTTGTTTTTTACATTTCAGATAAAGATTTGACAGGAAAAAATATAAGTACACAACATTATTAAAATGACTTTTACCTTGACAATAGGGCTGAGACAATAACTGCATGGCCACAATACTGTGGTCATGTGATAACTACTGTGAGGTTGCGCTCATTACCATCATCACCACAATTTTTTAATTTAAAAAAATTTTTTTTTATGTGTTTCAGATCAGAGCTGTCACACACATGCCCAGTCAGGAACACAGCCTGTCAGCCAACTCGGGGGAATATGTTGTTTTTTCACTGGGGTAAGAAAACATCCATATGGTGACAGCCACAAAACATATACGTAGACAAACGTTGCCGTCATATTGGATCAGGCAAGACTGTGAACGAATCCATGTAAATAGGGGAGCTGCTGTTTTCAAACAAGATAATGTTTATTTGTTATAATATCTCAATACATGATAAATACAACACTTAGGCATAATTACTTTAAAGTATATTTTGTTCTGTGCTTGAAAAAGATGGAATGCTGTGACTTTTATTTGTAATGCAACATTTTTATATTGTGGTATTGCTACTTCTGCTCAAGTAAAGTTTCTTAGTTTTTGCTGATGAAATAAATCAGGTCCAGATATAGCACCAGTCACACTGTTCACTCTCATTGTTTGACAGTTATTATGTTCTGTTTTTGCACTTGCCCTCCTAAATAAACACTCCAGAGTTAAGCTAACCGAATTAAAGATTTATTTCAACCAAACTATGGTTGGTGGTTGTTGGAACAGCAAACCCAGATAATTTTGTTGAGTTTTATTTTGTTCCTGTCAAGTTTGCATCCAGCCTCCTGGCTCCTCCGAGCATCCAGCAGCCTGTCAACGGTAAAACAAACACATTTGGTGGACAGACTTTGATGGGTAAGATTGTCCATAAGGATTACATGGCAGCCGCTTTCAAAGCTGCCAGCTACAGCTGCCTCTCTCAATACTGGATCAGATTCAAAAAATCCTGGCACAGTTCCATTCACCAACACATGAGAAAATAGGGTCCAGGTTGAACGATACCAAAGTTACTCTTTACGTTACGTAATGTTATGTGCATCATTTTCTTTAATGTAGTCTAACTGACAGGATGCATATTGTGGATATAATTCCACCACTGGTCGCTTGCTTCAAGCAGCATCTCTGTGTCCGTTATCTACATATTCAAAGTCTCTGGGAAACAGTAACAACGTCCTTAGTTGCAACCTACACAATGAAAACAACAAACATGCGCCTGGGATGCTAATGGTAAGAACGTAAACAAGCTAACAGCTGTTAGCTTCTTGTTTGCAGGATGTAGTCATTTTAATACCAGAGCTCACCTCCTGACATGCAAATGTTCCACCAAAACAAGTTTCCCCTCAACATTATTTTTGCGCAGCACTGTCACTGCATCCTGGGTGATCGGTTTAAATAAATGCAAACAAGGAAGGACATTTTTTCCCCTATAGCAGAGTGTGTATGTGTGGAGCAGGACCTTTCTCCAGTGCTGAGTGCTGTGATGAGAGGTCTGATCTACTCCTAAACCTAAGTAAGTCGTCTTGGTAACCAAACTGTGGCTGTTTCACAACATAAACATGTATGAAAAAAACTTTCTGGCAGCATCTCTTAGACCACATTTACACCTGATATTAAAATGTGATCTGTATCCAAATACATTATCCAGATTGTTGTACAGATTGTGTTTACACCCACCTAAAATCCAAACACAATGCAAGCTGGACTCCCTCCAGATGTGGTCTGGCAGATCTGATCACATTCTCATCAACAACTTGGATTAACATGCATTTTTCCTTGTCTGGATAACATATCCGGATATAAATCGTATTCTAATACCAGGAATAAATGGGGTGAGATGTTCAAGAGTACCTCATGCATCAGTATGAGATGCCGAGGGGTGTGACAGTCAGTAATTGACAACCTGGGAATGATGCAAAAGAGTTTGTATTGAATGCACACTGATCAATATTCTTCATCTGATTCTAAAACATCCTATATATTTCTGAAAAAGTGTTGTGTACTTTTAAGATGATTATCATACATTCATCCATTATAAACACCCACTCATCCTTTTTGGATGGTATTGACAAATAGGACAGCTTAACCTGTGTGTTGAATTTAACCACCGACCACATCATTTATTCACATTTGAAATCAAGGTGATAGTGTAGGTGAATGAATCTACCTTTTATGTGCTTTCAGCTGTGGTTCAGGCCTTTAGTCGATGATATGAATACATGTCTCAGTTAATGGGTGGAAAACTGCAGATCAGACGGACCAATGAATCTGTTCACGGGGAAGAAAGTTAGAGGTGATGATGGCTCACTGCATTATTTTCAAGGTAAGCTCCCAATTGTTTTCCATGTAGCTCACAGTGTTGAGCACATGGGGAAAGCATTAGCCCTTAATGCACTCTCTAATGACTCTATAGGCCTGTGCTCCTACTTTGGTAATTCTCTTGTGTTCTAGTCTAAGTCTTCTCTGCTTCCTGAGTAATCATCAGTGGCTTTTGTACAAGTTCAACATCAAAGTACTGTAGGCATGCCTGTGTCTCACAAAGATCGATGTGGATCACAGTGACCTCTGAGTTTGGCACAGGTTGGCATGAGAACAGACTATTACAAGTCTTCCTCACACAATTACAGTAAAGAGACTGAATTAGGCAGAATACAAAGAGCAGACAGAGTGAACGTAAATTTTACAGTTTTATATTGAATTCTTACAGACTTACGGTACTGAGCAAAAAAGTAACAAATATGAGGTATCCAACTCAATACAGTAGTCAAATAATACCCATGAGGAGTGAATTTCTAGCAACAGACCACTGAGTGAAATACTGACCCACAATGACTGTGAGTGCATGTAGAAAGATGATGAGTTTGACATACCAGTAGCACAAACCTTTGAAATAAAGCAGAGCGAACAGAAGTCAAATGAAATTTAAGTGCATAAGCCCAGTGGTGCACAAAAGCGCCCTCTTGGATGCCCCTATGGTGGATATAATGTGTGAAGTGCACACTAGGTGCTCTTCTAGTGGACAAAATTTGATAGAGTGCCCTCTAAGGTGCCCTTCCAGAGAACAACACATAACAAAGTGCCCTCTAAGGTTCCCTTTCCAGTGGACAAAATGTGGTAAAGTGCCCTCTAATGTGCCCTTGCAGTGGACGAAACATGACAAAATACCCTCTTGGGTGCCCTTATAGTGGACAAAATGTGGTTGAGTGACCTCCATAGTGTCCTTCCAGTGGGCAAAATGTAGTAAGGTGCCCTTGCAGTGGACAAAACATGATTCCTTGATTTCTATTACAATCTTCGCCGTACTGGTGCCCCACCATATACAGCTGGTACCCTTTTTATCTTTTTTTGCCCCTGCCCCTCAGACAGCTTGAGTTCGCAACTGCATGAATAAAAGCAAAGGTGTAGGTTTTGGTCTCCACATTGCAACCCAGCAGCTGAGAACCAAGACACAGGGACTTCTTGAACTTCTTTCGCAGTGTTTATTCATGTGCAAACTGTACATTTACTGCCACTAGACAACTTCACTGCTAAACTTTAATTTCTTTGCTGTGATCACCAACACTTATCTGTCAGTGCAGCCACAGAAACTTGATGGAAAATAGATCTGGAATATTCACACATATCAAAACACAGGAAAACTGCTCAGATAGTTTGACAGCTCATTTGCTGTTAATGCTTTGAAATGCATACGTAGGACTGAGCGAGTATAGAACGATGCTACAGTGTGGCATGAATGCTGTTGTCACACAAGTCTGATATATTTCCAGTACAGGTCAGAAACAATACTCTCTTTGTCCTGGATTCTCTGAGTCCAGACGAATCAGTCAAACCACACCTATCTGCATCAATTTTCTGCTACTTTGAATTTGATCCTAACCTGGTTTTTCACTACTCCTAAAGTCTTGAGGTCTTGGTCTCTGGACCAAGCCAGAAAAAGTTACCTTGTCAGATTTTTGATGTTCATACAATTTTAATATAGCTGGGCTTAACTCTTTCCCTGCCGGTGTTTTTGAAAAAAGCTGCCAGCCAGCACTAGCATTTTTGACTGATTTTTCAACACCCACAGAATATTCAGTTCTATGAATATGTTAACATGGAATATATCAAAAGAAAGAACAAATCTTCTAGTTTCAGCTTCATTCATTCTTTTTTTTATAAGCACTTGACTGTTGGTTGGTTGCATCAAAAAAATCCACTTTTCAGACAAAAACTGGAGAAAATGGCATTTTTGTGAAAGACAAATTTTTGTCAGATCTGTCACAGCATCCCCTACCACCTACCAGTGAAAACAGTAATTAATGGAATATATTGCCAATGGCAGGGAAGTGTTGTGTCCTAAATGATGAGATATCTCGTCAGTGGCAGGGAAAGAGTTAAGGTTTGCTTAAATGCTGTGTTCAGGGCTAATATTACAAAAATGTGTCATCTTGCCTGAACACTTTGTGCCATTGCAAACCAAATTTGGTAGATATACGATGTCTGAGTGATGGAGACGAATTTGGTGTCATCTTCCCAATAGTGCAAACAGCCATGCACTCTGAATGCTAGTGCATATGCAAGAATGCAAGTTGCAAGTTCCAAGCAGTCAGCCCATTTCAAAAGAGCACTACACTAGTAAGTGAATTTTAAATGAATAAAATGTCATTTAAAACTGTATTGAGAGCTAAAATGTAATGCAAATTCAAAAGGAAAAGGATCTTTTCTTTGGCAAAGTGTTGTGTGTGATTTTGCTAGAAAAGTCATTTGTTTCACTTAGTCACGATACCTTTGTGGGAAAGCCTGATGTCTCTCTCTGAGTCCTATTAGCTGTTTTCAGCCTGTGGATATGTCTGTATTTTCTGTTGTAAATTCCAAGGCAAAGAAAAACACTGGTGAGCTGACTGGAGAGGCTGAAACTTCAGATGTGTCCCCAGTGTGTCTCTTTTTTGGTTTGTCTTGTCCAAGAGGGTGAGAGCTTTCCAAGAGCTCCAAGTTCCTGCTGTCAAATGGTCTGAGACCACTCCACTTCCTCTGAGAGGGTCTTGGCCAACAGTCATACAGTACATGGTCCTTTGAGGAGTTGAGCAGTATGTATCACACTCAGTGTACATCTATTGCTATGTATTTTTGCCCCTGCAGGGCCTACTGATGTCAAACTGTCCATCTCTTTGTCCATCAAACTGTAAATTCATTTTTTAGGGTCCCCAGACAATGGATCTCAGGGACTGACCTTATGTCTGCTGACATTATTCTGGTGAGTACTGTCTCTTGACCAACACCTCAAAATCAAAAGGCCAGATCACCCTGGAATATTGCTGTGGATATTCACCTTCCCAGAGGATAAATCTTAATATTTCTGGTGATGCCCTGGCCTTTCATTGAGGCCGCAACTTCAGTCACAGCCTCAACCAGGAGCAAAGACATTCACTTCAGCAGGTGAAGGCCACTCCCCCACATTCATGTATGTGTGACCAGGCCGTTAGAATTTAATCTTGTATAAATGTTATTTTAACAATTTCACAAAATAATCTTAACTCAAATTAACTTTGGTGACTTTGCTGCATTCGTGCAGAGAGCTCTATTCTCACTACATGAATGAATGGCAATGGTGGCACATGTAGATGCTGTAGCCACAGCTACATTTTTGTTTTAATTTATTATAATTTTGGCTAAATTGCTGAAACATGAATAACCAATGACAGAAAAACATTCAGAAGCACTGGAAAAGAAGGCATGGGGTCTGGATCAAAGAGCAACAATCCCTGAGACGGTCAACAATGCACATGGCATCTTTCAATGGATTCAAACTAATGTGCTAAAACACCAAAGTCAGAATATTATACCATGAACAAACCGCTCGTGGCAATGTAGAACAGCAACTCCAACTGAGTCTGAGACCGATGATCAATAACTGCTATTTCTGGATAAACAGAAAGGATAATAGTCTTCACCTTTTTTTCAGATGTTTTCAGATCCCCCACGGCCCCCTCGGGATGTGTGCTCAAGCAAAGAGCTCACAAAGAAATTACTTATTATGATCATTATTAGCTGCAACTCAACTGCATGTTACAAATGCAGCCATGATAAAGTATTATTGGGTGGGCTATATTGGGGAATGACAAAATGCCGTGCGAGACTGTAGCACAAAATTCTGGCCCTCTTACATGTGCATTCTGTATGAGCCCCTGCCTGCATCCACAGATACTCACTCTAGTATCATTAATGAGGAACTGCCAAAGTACTGTACATGAAAAAGACAAAAAGCCTCAAAATACTATTAATAAAAAAAAAAGAGTAATGGTTAACTGTTAACAAGGGGATAGTAAAGGATTAATTAACCTCAAAAAGCATTGTTCATACTTCAAATCTGGTACCCACCAAATGCATAGTTAATTGTTAGTAAGTGCTTTAGAAAGGTTTAATTAACCTCAATAAGCACTGTTCACATGTTAGATCTGGTACCCCAAAATGCATAGTTAACTGTTAATAACTGCATTATAAAGTATGTAGAAATCTGAACAAAGAAACAACTACATCCTGGTAAAAGTTGAACAATGACAATTGGTAAGTTAGTTAAACTCAATAAATGTGTTTGTAATGATTTTATAAACAATCATAAGAAACACATAAGGCTTTTATTAATGTTCTTAAGCAGTCTATAAACATTAACAAGTTTCTTATAGGTGCTTATAAATGTCTTATAATCTCACAATGAACATGTTTATTCATGTTTATTATGCTATTATTAACACTCTTATAGTCCTATTAACACATAATGTTAATCACCATCTTATAAGAGCCTTATGAGTTGTTAACTAATGCATATTACAAGCACCTTAATATAAAGTGTTATCCTAACCTCTTTTCATTCTCACATGCTGATGTCATACTGTATATGTTACCATGATGACCAAATAATCACTTTTCATCAGTTCTCCTCCTGAACGGGTCACAATCAGTATTGCATTCATGCTAACATCACATATCCACTTTCTCAAAATCCTGTGGTTGGTCTGCTTTGCTTTCACATTGTAAAATAAACCGCACCAGAGTTCAGATGGAAGTGGACCGCGACCCACTTTTCCAGGGTGTCTTGGTCCGGTTGTTTAGTCTGCACCAGAGTTTGACTGACAGCTTTCAGACCAGCTCAAACAAACCGAACTAAACGGGCAAACAAGCATGGGCACCACAGTTTGTAGAGATCCAGGGTCCAGTTCCTGTCTGTGATTATCATGTCAGTGAGATTCTCACAGTGTCTTCTTTCAGCAGAAAACAGCTTTTTCGTGTGTGTGGACATTAAATCTGAGTAAAAATTGATTGAGACTCATTTATTGGAGGAAACAAATTACATTTGTATTCCCATGAGCTGAAAAACTTTCAAACACTCCTGCAGGGATCTTGTCGTACAGTATATAAAGAGCCTTTAATGTATGTAGCACCTACAGCCTGTCCAGGGAAAGAATAAATCAGGTCCTATTGTTGACCGTCCAGGGTGTTGTAAAACAGCTGCTGCACGGCCAAGAACCCTAAGGTAAGCAATCTGGAACTGACTCTTCAAATATTATTTCACATCCTCTGCTATAGAGCACTTTGTAATCACAGTTAGATTTATAGTGAATCCTCAGCGAGGTGTCGTAAAGCGTGTTTGCTGAAGCATTTAATGGGCTGCTCAGCTCATGTCCACCCGAAGCTTCCAAGTCACAGTCTTTGTCCAGCCAGCGTCTGGATGAAGTGGTTCTGGATCTCCCAGAAAACATGCAGGCAATGAGGCGTAGTGATGACTGCTCTGTTTTGTTTTTAAAACTGTTATGGTTTACAACAAACTTGTCCTCATAAAACAGATTTCAGTCCTTGAATATGATTGGCTAAACAGCTCCATAAACACACCTGTGACTGCAATACTGCGCCAAACAAACGGATTCAAAATGTCAGATTTTGTTGTGAATCTTACTGGCTGAAGAGATGGAAAGACTAGAGGAGGAAGATAAAGATGAAAGGAGACACACTGGAATTAATGACAGAAAAACTGAAGAGTTGTAAAAAGAAAAAGTAATGAAAAGAAGCCAGGACTGATAAACAGACTGTGTGGTCCTTTCGCTGTTTTCAGACCAGAGGCCTGTAATACGAAGCAGGATTTGTGGTTAGCGAGGTAACTTGAACACCTGAACACCTAGCCTGCACTGGAGCAGATCATGTTCAAGATAAGAGATCAATATGGATAAAGCACCACCTGCTGACCAATCAAATCATTTTATTAAATGGCTCATCCAACAACAAAGACTGATTGAAGCTCTAAAAGATAAATCAGACACAAAGATCTGATTATTGATTTTAAAACAGTCAGTATCAGCTTGATACTATGTTGAAAAATTGGTGTAGTTGTGTTGGCCTGTGTGATAAACAGAATTTATCTCTAGCAAGAACATTTTTTAATATCTTCATCCAAAAACATACAAAAAGTAACAGCGTATTATGTAACAAGATACCAAAATACATAAATATACACACATAAACATATATACACATACTGTACATGAATACAACATACATACATCCGACACGTAAATTTAGGCCACATGGTAGAAATGGGTTTTGAGAAGTTTTTAAAGCTGTTAATGGAATCAGCTGATCTAACAGAGGGAGGGGACTGTTCCAGAGAGATGGGGCCTGGACAAAAAAAGGGCAATTCCCCTTAGATTTGCAAATGGTATGCATAAAAGATCTTGGCTGTTTGATCCGAGTTGTCTAGAGGGGGAGTAAGGCAGCAGAAGTTCAGAGATGTATGGCAGGGTGAGGCTATGGAGGGCTTTGTAAGTGATGAGTAGGATGTTGAAATCTTTTCTCAGCTCAGCAGGCAGCGAGGATCGCTGCGATATGCGTTCTGCAGTTGCTGCCTGGCTGCAGCATTTTGACCGAGCTGGAGCTGAGTGGGTGAAACCAGAGTAAAGAGTGTTACAGTGATCAAGGAGTGAGAAGATGAGGGTGTGGATGAGTGGTTAAAAACTGACAAGTGGTCTGCACTAACATGTACACCAATTGTGCAGTACTTCAGGTGTCACTTCATACTGTGCAATATTTCACACAGGTGAATTTTTAATTTCAGCGTGCAAATTAAATTTCAGTGTACAAATTAAATGAAGATTTATTGATGAGGCCTAGGTCATTTTTAAAAAGTGGGTCTGCAGACAAAAGGTTTGGGAAACGCTGCTGTCATGAGTATTTTGGGCAGCAGAATGGTGTATGTGGGATTGAGTCTAAATAAACCACAGCACTTGTGTTCATGGTAATGGAACGTGTGATGAGGAACATGACACCTTTTGGAACATGTTTTACATAATGATGGAGCTCTATGAGCAGAGAGGTGTGATCAGGTGATAGATCAGGCTTTGGATACACACGGTACTTGTGAGATTAATAAATCTGTCTTTTGTCAGCTCATGAAATTTTTGGACTACGAGAAAAATAAATAAAATAAATAAATCACCAGGCTTATCCTCTAAGATTCTGTGTCTTGGGCAGCAGGTGACACAGTGACATCATGTCACAATTCATCAGTTTCTCCAGGATTTCATGGGTCTTTTTTGGGTTTGTTGCAGCCCAAATGCCTGATTTCATTGCAGCTTTTCTAAAACAAATTTCAATGACTGAATTTTGTGAATGAAACCACACTGTTCAGAGTGTTCTCAGTAACGTTACCAAAAACGCTCTGGATTACGGAAAATACTAAAAAAATCAGCTTTATTTGTAAATAAAGACGTGCAGTTTGGAGCTCAAACTCAGTCAAAACAGTAAAAAATTATAATATAAAAATGCACAGGGCATCGATCTTTTTTAGTACCTGTGACAAAATAAAATAAATAAATAATAAAACACTGTCACTTCAGTGAGACGTACATGTACGACATTTGTGCATGGGACTGTTATGATTGGTGGAACTCACGGGAAGCAACAACGATTGGTCAGATTAGTGGTAAAGTTGCGGTGACTGGAAAAAAGCGCAAGGTTGTGCAGAATTCACGGAGATCAGTTGAATTTGTGTGACGTTTGCCTGTTCATGGTTCAAGAGTGTGTAACCTCACCTGTCTGTTCATAGAGAGACTTCAGTTCATTGGTGCAGTTAAAGACAAGTGTCTTGACTCGGTCCTCTGCAGTTTAAGGAGGACAGAGGGACACCTTGTTACATAAAGGAGCCGCAGGTCTTCACCTCTCAGACAGAACTAAGTGGAAATATGTGTGCTGTTGACCTGAGGGCCTCCCATTTTCTTCAGGCCTTCTTAAGCCTAACAAATTGCTTCCTGGTCATGGTCACAGTTCACATGATCATCAGTGATGCAGGGGGCTGTGGTGCAGCCGTCAGTCATGGGAAAAATCCGATATGCGTAATATTATGCATTTTAACTGAGACCTCAAGAGAGTACAAAGACTGAAGAGGAAACTTATGCAGGGACAGGACAAGCGACCCCCTCCTCCACTTCTTCCTGCTCTACCAGAGACGCAGTTTTGTCTTTTTTAGAGAGGGGGGGGCTTTAGTGAGAGATAGCAGGTCAGCAGTATGTGTCACATGGAAGTGATATACACAAAGCTGGAACATGAGTTTGTTTTGAAAGTTTAGAACATTCAGTTGTTGCAACAGGTTTTGGGTTTATTTATTAGGTTTGGTGCAAAATTTAACCATTTTTGACCACTTGAATTAATAAAAATGATTTTCGGCAATTGTATGGTGAACACACACTGTTGTGCAAATTACCTGGAGACCCCCTTATAGTCGATTTACGTAAAACCATCCTTCCTCTGAAAGATTCAGGTCTCCAGTTTGTGGTCGTGAGGTTTCATGAGGCTGTGGATATCCTAGGGGTCACTATAGGTCATTTTATACAGAGAGGTCAAGTTTCAAAAGTGGTCTCACTACAATGAAATGCTGCCATGGGGACTAACATCATCACACAGGAATACAGTGAATCCACAAGAGTCTCAACTGTCCGGTCAGACCCAATTTTCCAGGTTGGCAGAATATTCAAATAGAATGGATGAAAATAACACATTTCTAGCTGACTGCATGTAAAAAGAACTGCATGGGATTAGCATAAAGTGTCCATTTCTACACAGATATTTTTAAAACTTTTTTTAATTCAGATATTGTGAGGTGAGAGATCAGGACCCCATCTGAAAATAGCCATGACAGTTTAACCTAACTTTGGAGTATTTTTATTTAGCCAACGTCCTGACAAGTTGACATGACACTGGTAACACTGGGCATGTTGGTAACAATTTGATTACTTAAGTGCTGTTCTTGAGCCCACTGCATCCTCTGAAAGACAGTAATGATGACAAACCCTGCAGAGTTTAATTCAGTAGGTAGAGCTATTACAGGCAATTTTGGTGTCCCTCTGCCACTTGATGCTTGTGCATGTAGCAGCAGCACTGCCTATATTGGCTACTGTTTACTGTATTTTTAAAATGTTACATGCTAATATCAATAAAATTCTGTCCTGTTTCAAAAATTTAGTATAAAAGTCTAAATCAGTTGAAAATGAGGAGACAAGACTCATTATGGGTCCAAATTAAAAGTGAATGAAATGAAAAATGAATTTATTTATTTTTATTCGACGGCCTACCTTTGGACTCTCTTATATTATTAACTTTTCACAAGATAAAAACACGGTTCAATCATTTACTGTTTTTTAACACTTTTTCCTTGGAAGGATTGTTGGAAGAAACCAGACATTACCAACTATGTTTTCATTTATTCAGCCATCCATCAGAATCCAATTTTCATTACACACTTAAAATGAATTAGTATAAACAAATGGACAACTTTGGGTATAAAACAATTCAAAGATGTGTTTCATAAAAATAAAAAAAATTAAATTTAGTAAGTTAAACTCATTCCGTGGTTTGAAAACTAAATACAGTATAGCATTCCCAAAACAGACTTTTTTAAAATACCTACAAATTTAGAATTTGTTCACTTATTTAATAAAATTGGTTTTGGATTATTTGAAGTACAGAATATTAATATCCTCCATTACAATTAAAGGTCAGATTAGTGAAGTAAGGAAACTAATTTTAAGTTCATTACAAACTCTCACTCTCACTCTCACTCACTCTCACTCCCATTAAAAATGCATAGTCGTCTGTCAAAAAGTTTGTGAAATTCAGAAATTGAATTGAATTTAATTTGATTTGTCTGGAGACATTGCAGTTAAAATCATCTGCTGTGAGCCCAAACACTTACAGGACATCAGTTCAGTAGGTGGTCCTTCAATGCAGCCTGGATCGAATTTGGTCTGAGCGATTAGATCTCAATGTGTCACAGCTGTACTCAGAGCTGTCAGATTTTGATCGGCTCACCCAAGACACATGTTAATACCAGGTGTAAACAGCTTCAGTGACAACTACAGTCACACTGAAGGCTTTATGGAGATCATGAATAGTATAATAAATGGGATCTGATCTGATAATTAAAATGGTAGGATTACAAAGTAAGGAACTAAAATGATTCCTGATGCATTTAGCGGGTCAGTGTTGAGAAGTTGTCTGTTTGACCATTCCTCAACACTCACACTACCTAACCTTTCACTGACCCTCAGCTTCTGCCTTTTCTCCGACTTTCAACAGCTTCTCTGAGTACCATCAGACAGGACTGATGGTGATGGGCTGGGGATGCTGCAGCAGCTCCCATGACAGAGGAAGTGCACTTTTTTGCCAGGAAATCAGGGAATTATTCTTTGGAGAACCCCCACCCCCCTCTTCCCCTATCCCTCCTCCCCCCATGCTATTCTGGCAGACCGACCTACTTCCTGTCCCCTCCAAATACAGTAATGTGGCTTAGTGAGCGGGTCTATCAGTCCATCAGTCAGTCAGTCAGTCAGTCAGAGCAGCAGTCAGCAGGGGCCCCCCGTCTGGCTTCATCATCTGGCAGCTATCAGAAAAAATTAAAAGGCCAAATGCTCCAAGTGCTCTGGTTCTTGGTGTGTGTGTGTGTGTGTGTGTGTGTGTGTGTGTGTGTCCACTATCCCATACAACCACAGAACAAAACCTAAAGTGCAGGAACAGGAAACTGGATTTAAAGGGGTCAGAGGGACTTGTGCCCTCGAGGGTTTCAATGCAGCCCTGCAGAGGAGGAAGAACTCGAGGGGGTGGGAAGGAAAAAACATTCATTCACCAATTATCCCTTTCTTCCTTTTTTCCATCCACCTGCCCATACAAGCTCTGCCTGTGTCATCTCTGACCTCTCCTGAGAGCAGGACAAAGGCAGCAGACTGCCGTCAGTCAGCGGCTGCCTGCCCGGCTCTGAGGATGGATAATAGGTGCAACGTGAAACAAGACACAACAAAGAGTGTTTTGGAGCATTTGGCAGTAAGAGAGCATGTGGTTGTAATGAGGCCTGAGCCATTAGAGACCAAAAAGAGGTTCAAAGTGAAGTAAACAAACCACAAGTACCTTGATGCCTCCCAGAGCTCACAGATAAACATTATTACTATAGTGATGCGAGATAGAGACTCGCAGGAGAGAGCTGCACTGTTTTTAGTCAAGGGCTGAGAATTTTGATCTGATCTGATTTTGATCACAGTGACTCATTCAGAAGATGTTTACATCAGAAGAAGTGGCTCATTCACTTGTTTCTTTCCATACACTTGAATTACCCATTTTGAACTCCAGTCACTTACAAAAATTTCATTGCAAAACATTTCTTGAGAACAGTTAACACTAGTTGATGCAATTTATAAAGCACAGAAAGGACAGGTTAACAGGATATATTATAATCTCCTTAAAGAATAACTTAGATATTTTTCAACCCTGGGCCCTATTCCCCCATGTGTATGTGTGTGTATGATTGATAAGTACAACTCTTTTTAAAATTGGTTCAGTATTGAGGGAGGCGGATGCAGCCGGCAGCCGTGAAACGAGTTATAACGGTAGATATGAGGGCAAATACGTCCCGTAAAAGTTTGTGCATTAAAAGTGCTTTTTTTCATGACAGTCCGGCTCAGATCGCCAGTGTAATCTCTGTCAACAGCTTCACTTACTGCTTGCTGTGTGTGACGACATCTCGCGGGATCTTTGTTTGTTGCTGGAAGAAAACAGGAGTCATGCTGAGAGCCGGTCAGAGCGGAGTTAGCTGTCCCGGAGTTCAGCTGAAAGTTTTACTGCAACTATTGAAAACAATGGTTTGTGTTTGTGCTTCGCCGAATTGCAAGAACAGGATGTCGCGCAACACCCCGTACAGCTTTCATAGACTGACTTTGTCGGATAGCGAGATGCTGAAGTTGTGGCTAATTGACATCCAATCCCGAAACACTTTACCAAACACACCTCAAGAAAACAGCTGTCCCACTCACTGCAACAAGACATTCTTCAACAAGCAAAGATCCTGCAAGATGTCGTCACAGAGTGAACGGTAAGAGATTACACTGGTGATCTGAGCCGGACTGTGGCGAAAAGCACTTTTAATGCACAGAATTTTATGGGATGTATTTGCCCTGATATCTACCGTTATAACTCGTTTTGCGGCTGCCGGCTACACCCACCTCCCTCAATACTGAACCAATTTTAAAATGAATTGTACCTATCAATCATACACACACATACACATACCTTTAAATGTTATATTTAAGTAGAATCCTGTGGGGGTATTGTGGGAGTATGGGGTTGCGCCTTGTCTGCAGTCCTGTTTGTGATATTCATGAACAAAATCTCAAGGATGAGGAGATTATCCAGTTTGAGGACCCAGGAATTGCGTCTTTGCTTTTTGTCTGTGATGTAGTTCTATTGGCTTTATCAGACCATGAATGTCACCATGCAGCAGAGTGTGAAGCAGCTGAGATGAGAGTCAGCGCCTTCAAGTCTGAGGTCATGGTTCTCTGCCAGAAATCAGTGGAATGCTCCCTCTAGTTGGGAGTAAATTGCTGCCCCATCAAAGAAGTTGAAATATCCCAGGATCTTGTTCACAGTGATGGTAAAAGGAAGAGGGAGATTGGCAGGAGCATCAGCAGTAATGCAGGTGCTGCATCAGACTATCATGAGATGGAAAAGGGAGATGAGCTGGAAGGCAAAGGTTTTGATTTACCTGCCGATCTACACTCACTGGACACTTCATCAGGTATACCTTGGGAGTACTGTGTTGGACCCCCTTTGCCCTCAGAACCGCCTTAATTCTTCATGGCATAGATTCAACAAGGTGCTGGAAACATTCCTCAGAGATTTTGGTCCACATAGACATGACAGCATCACACAGTTGCTGCAGATTTGTTGGCTGCACATCCATGATGTGAACCTCCTGTTCCACCACATCCCAAAGGTTCTCTATTGGACTGAGATCTGGTGACTGTGGAGACCACTGGAGTACAGTGAACTTATTATCATGTTCAAGAAACCAGTTTGAGATGATCTGAGCTTTGTGACATGGTGTGTTATCCTGCTGGAAGCAGCCATCAGAAGATGGTACACTGTGGTCATAAAGGGATGGTCAGCAATAATACTCAGGTAGGCTGTGGTGTTTAAACAATGCTCACTTGGTACTAACGGGCCTAAAGTGTGCCAACAAAATATCCCCCACACCATTACACCACCACCACCAGCCTGAACTGTTGATACAAGGCAGGATGGATCCATGCTTTCATGTTCATGC
>JAJHUR010113080.1:12196-63535 GCA_027495735.1 Lutjanus campechanus | reverse complement strand
AGAAACCACAGCTCTGTACAGTGATGTACACAACGCCAGCATCCTTCAATCCAGCGCAATTTCCCCAACTAAATCCTGTAAACACGACTCAACGAACCAAATCTAAATATCTATTTTGTGCTGTTATGATTGCCCAGCATGAAGGCTCCACTGTGGACAGACAGCAACATGGAAAGATTTAATAACCTCATAAAGCCAAAAGGCATGAAGACATGCAGGTAAACATTCAAAATACTAATTCAGGCACACACTGCACATCTGCACGCACACACACACACACTGTATGACTGCGGTAAGTCATTTCAGAGCCTATTAAATCTCCATTAACACACAGCCTCCCTGCTAGCCCCAGCTAATCCATCCCAGGTGTGTGTATGTGTGTGTTTGTGAGTGTTTTTTACCCCCGTCTCTCCAGCGCTGCCTCACTCTCTCTCGGCCTTTCTCTTTCTTTCCCCCTTCTACTTTCTCTCTATCTCTTGCTCCCGTCATATCTCCCCATTTCATATCTCTGCTCCGACAAAAGTCTCCATTTCCCACGCTCCTCCTTATAAACCTGGCAGCTCAACAACAGCGAACTCCCTCCAATTAGGTCAAATTAAGGCAAATTGCAGCTCTCAGTGGGAAACCAGACTGACACACCTCATTGTTAATCTCATTAAGCGCAGTCATCTTTATAGTCATAAACAGTCTGTTCAAGACAGCTGTAGATTTCTCCTCTTTTGATTCCAGTCGATTCTCGGGGTTAACAGCTTTCCTTGCGCGTATCCCATATTCTAATTTACGCCTGGGCTTCTAGATCCCATCCGTGAGCTGTTTCCATCCTTTTATCTTTTTTATAAAGTGTCTGAGAATGAAAGACAAAAGCAGATGGAATGAGATGAGATGAGACAAAGCATCTGCTTTCTATTCTGCCAACTGCCTGAATAATGAGGGAGAAAGATGATGCACAGTGACAACGGGGTTATAAAACAGACTGACCGATGAACTGAGAAGAGGCAGAGGATAGCTTTATCTTGGGATCATAAAAGTGACACACATTAGTATACTTTTTGGGGGGTTTTCTTTAGCTGTGGTCAATGGTGGATTCAGGAGGGGGACAGGGGGAGCGATTGCCCTCTTGGATGCCCCTATGGTGGATAAAACTTGATATATTGCTGTTCCAGTGGACAAAATCCCCTTGAAGCATGATCACATGCCCTAGGGTGCCCTTTCAGTGGATAAAACATGATCAAGTGCCCTCTAGGATGTCCATCCAGTGGACAAAATGTGGTAAAGTACCACCTTGGGTGCCCTTTCAGCAGAGGAAACTGGATGCAGGCTTCTTCTCATGTCAACCACCCACTTTTTCTCCTGTTTATTGCAAAAAATACCACATTTGCTGGTGTTGGACACATAAAATGCATCAGTTCCTGCGTTGGTGGAATTTTTCCAGGAAAGTCCTATTAAGACACCAGGTGTTCAGAAAGGTAAACCCCTCCTGAGCGGGCATTAGGAACATTTGCTCTTTTGTTATAGCAATCATGACTCATATAGAGCAGCCAAATGAACATTTGTTTATTAGAAAAGGTAATAATTTACACGTTAAAACTTTATTTTGCTTGAATCCGAGCCCAAACTCCTCCTTCAAACTTTTAAAGAGAAAAATATCTCCCTTCACCACTCAAAGTCCAAAAAGTAGGCCAACAATGGTGGTTTTTTTTATCTTGTGGGGACTACTGGATCCCAAAAACTAATATGTTATACACACAAAGTCCTTCTCTCAAGCACACACACATTAATGTTCTGGGAAGGTTCTCTGCAGGAGAGAATATGATCTCTGCTTGGAAGTGACGCTGTTCCCCACTAAAGCAGTACAAACACACATTGTTATGTTTGCGAGTGAGTGTGTGAGTGTGTGTGTGGTGATATGTGGGTGTTGGTGACAGTACAAACAAGTCCACTCCACTGGAGATCTCTTATGAGAATAGTTTGCAAGTGTGTAATAATAACAACACAGGCCCACATTTACCAGAAGATTTTTATTGGTCAGATGGTTTAAACAGTGAGGAGGGACGTCTATTTATAGGAAAATCTATGCAGTTTGATTGTATAAGTGCTCTGCAGCCCACAACATGGTTTACATGTAAATGTTTGCGGTCCAACGTATTGTCAGCCTGTAAAATATCCTTTTAAAGCGAACACATTTCAGGATAAATAGTTGGGGTTTCCTCCCTGTCCAGTGCGTTTTAAACAGTTTTATTTGGCCCCGGCGCTGAGAAAAATGTTCTGACCGCAGCTGGTATCAGCTTTTGTAATGTTTTTGTAAGATACTTATGACACAGAGAGTACTGAGGAGACAGATGTGCGCAGCTGTGACTGGCCACAATGCAGCCCACCCACATTTTTACTGTGATTCATCATTTGTGACCGTGAGAGTGTTTCTCTGTGTGTGTCACCACTGAAATGTTCCCCCCCAAAATCCATCCAACTCACGGGAGGTTTATCAGAAGCTGACTGGTGCCCTCTGCTGGCAGAAATAACTCTTTACGGTTACTTTCAATCTGATCTTCGAACAGGGAACATATGAGAGCTCCCTGTGCCTCTATGCTGTGTGTGTGATTGTCTGAGTGGAGACAGGTGTGTCAGAGGCCGAGCACAGCTTCACCAGCAGCTGCATCTCATCCACTAATCAAGACTCTCAGCTCTGCCACGTTCACCTCTACACATCACAGCGCCTGCTCACTCAGTCTGTGTTCCTGCCTCTCTGCACTCAACAAAAACATAAATGCAACACTGTTTTTTTTGCTCACAAGTTGAAGTAAAAAATCAAAGACTTCCTCTGCACATTTCTCTCAAATATAGTTCACTTAGCACCTCTACTTTGCTAACATAATCCATCATTTCCTTGTCTTTTTACACGTTTTCTTAAGCTGCAGTGCTTAAAGCTCTCAGGGCCACTGTAGATATGCGAAGGAAGATGGCATGTACATTTTGCACAAAACGTAAATTGTAGTTCTAGCATCTATTTGTTCAATTTTTACCAACTACCTCTAAATAACTTGCAAAATGTGAAGAATCTGCATAATTTGCATAATGTTTAATCTATTTTAAAGCTGCTATTACTGGTGTTTGTCTGTTTCTGTCTATATTTTTCTGATTCCTGGAGAGAAGCCATTCATAATTTGACAATAACGATCTTTCTGATTCTGATGTACTGTTTGTATGATGGAAACACTCTTTTAAAAATGTCCACTAGATGGCGTCAAAACATTCTGATACAAACTCATTCAGCACTCTCATCACAGTGCCTCTCTGATAAGCAAACACTCCAGAATTGGCGGTGGTTTCTTCGCATTGCTACCATAAAAACTTTGCACAATTAAGTTCTATTGACTTTAATGAGACATCACGTTTTAACTGCAGCTATGCACATAAGCTGCACAATCCTCCATACACACACACACACACCTGCAACCAATAACAGCTCTCCCTGCCTCTTCTCTGGAACTCGAGTGTTCCTCTGCTGAGCTGTTTTTCTATTTATAGCCTCAGAGCTCCGGCTGTGTCTAAAATGCCTGCTGTCTCATTCTGTTTTGCTTCCTCACTGTCTGACAGATTTGGGAGGAGGGGGTGCTGAGAGGTCCTCCGGCTCTTCAGGGCCTGGAGTCGTATTTATACACATCATTGGATGACAGGGGTTTGCTTTCGCAGAGGCTGCTGTGACAGGCAGCCTTCGATGAGAATTCGAAGAGTCCCTTGTTTGATTTTATGCGAAACAGATGTTCAAATTACGGCAGAAAGGAGAGTGTATCTGCATCAGTGTCACCTGAGTATCTGCCTTAACATGACTTCACTTCTAATCCTTACAGCCTCCTGACCTCCTGACCCTTCAAAGAAACTTGTAGCAGCTCACTTTGTCAACTCAATCAATTTGTGTTACTTTACGGCTGGACAAAAAAACGAAATTAAAGCATGTTTTGGTTCATTACACACTCAGCTACAAATCACTGTTGCTTTGGCAACAGTCCCAGTAACGAATCCGATTCGGTGTCAGTTAATAGTTTGAGCCCTCGTTTGCTCCCAGCTGATAATCGTGACTCCTGCCAGCCCGGCCTGGAGGAGCGAGGAGAGAGCAGAGGAGATAAGACGCCTGGAAGAAGATGGCTGTGGTTGTGTTTGTGTGTCATTGTGGGAAAATCAAAGGAGACAGTTTGGCTCAGCTTGGCTCATTGTAACCAGTGACAACCTCACATGTGTGAACATGCCTGCTGAAACAGAATCACGTGTGCATCCCCTGTCCACGTCTGTTCTACAGCTGAAATCACTCATCAATTAATGTCCCTCCTGTGGATTTTTATGGATATTTTGTAGAATATTCCATGTATAACGGTAAAAGCAGAGGAAAAAAAATGATAAACTGTACAATTAACCCTAATTGTGAGCACAATAACTACAGGAAGCTTATGTAAAAAGAGCGATTTGGCTCAATTGTATCTGATATTTTTATGAATTTTGATACAATTCTCAGTAATAATTAAATTTAAAGTTTAAAAATAACAATCTCATTTGGTTCTCCTCACAGAAATGAATAAAACACTGATTATTTGACGTTATGTAGATCTTGAAGGACTCACAGCCCCCCACCGAAGCTTTGGTGACCTTTAGTAGGGGTCCCGCCCCCCCAGGCTGGGAACCATTGAATAACAGGATCAACAGAAAACAAATCTGCAATTATTTTGATAATTGATTAATTATTCAGGTAATCAAGCATTTGGTGGCTGCAGCTGAAATTTGTGGATTAGCTGCTTTTCGTCGTCTTATATTACAGTAAGCTGATTATCTTTGGGTTTAGGACTGAAACTGAACTAAAAATGTCCCTCTGGGTCCTAAAAGTTGTGATGGACATTGTTTGCTACTTTCTGGTGTTTCACAGGCTAAATCTATTCATCAAGAAATCAATAATAAGCATAATTATCAGTTATAGCCCTAATTGGGGCCTTAAATTAGAGATGAAACGACGTTTCGAGAGAATCTAACTTCCATATCAGGGAGGGCAGGCAGGACAAGTGGAACTTTGGCCTGCCTGATTCATCCACTGGGAACCATAAATACATCCAAACTCCAGCTCATGACAAACTGGCCACTACTTCTCAGTAGCTCATGGAAAGAAAATTAGGGGAATCTACGCAAACACTTGTCCATAAAAAAGGAGTTTTACGCAGCCGTTTGAAAGGTGACACTGATTGAGCAGCCCTCAGCTCCTCAGGCAGGTCACTTCAAAGCAGCCTCCATGACAGAAGAACAAATTGCCGCATGCTTTCAGTGTAGTCTTTGGAAGGGCGAAGCTGGACGCGTCCAACGAACTCCCAGCTTGGTTCGTTTTTCCTCAAAAGCAAAACCAAGCTGGTTGCTGCATTTAGGATAAGCTGGAGATTAGAAAGAAGTGGGTTTGGCAGCGCAAATGAGAAGGAGAATATGGCCAGGGAGTCTGTAAAACAGACTCAATAAAAGTGAAGAATGGACGGGAGGAAAGCTTCTGTGAGGGGAAAAATGAAACCAGGCAGAGAAAGGATGGATGGGTGGGTGAAGAGGAGAGGAGGCTGTGGGGGTCAGCGGCTCGCCTTCTTCAGTAGGAGCCCCGGGGGCCTCGGAGTGAAGCCCTGACCTGGAATTCCAAATAAATAATTCCCTAAACCTCCCCTCTGAAAGAGACTCACACACATAAACAAAGGAAGGGGTTGCACCAAGCAAAATGCACAATTTCTCCCAAAAGCGTGGCTTATTTGAACTAGTTTTCCAAGTATTTGAGGGTATATTTGGTCAACGTACGCTTGATAATTCGGCGAGGAAAAAAACACACACATGCATGCACGAAAGCGTACGCGCTCGCAGGTATTAATTCTCAAAGCTTAACTCTCAGAGTAGCCTAAATCCTGCATGTGTGAGCAGGAACATTCAACTAATCCTCGCTAAATACAGCATGAAACAGTTTTATTCACTAATAAATATCCATGCAAAGGGAGGTGTGACATTAAGGTCAAACGCCCTGCAGTTTATACAATTAATATACACAGAATGGAGAGCGAAAGAGGGACGAGGCTGCCATCGTGGGTAAAATAAAACAAATAGATCGATATAACCAGCAAAGAAAATGTGTAGAACGTCTGTAAGGGCTGTAAGCACGATGTCCTTTGCTGAACTCAGTTCACAAACCGACATCGGGATAAAAGCTGGAGCTTGATAAAATCAAAAAACAAAATTGGATTTTATTCCTTTGGGCTCATTTTTCAGCAACGGGACAGGATATGAACATGCAGTGTCCTCTTGATATTCCTTATGAAGATGTGCTGCGCACATATACGCGCTCACTGAAACACAAAGAAAACACTCTCGTGATTGATCTTGTTCTAGAGATGACAGAAAAACCAAAATGAAAACTGTGAAATGCTATTAAGATGTCTACATTCATGACGACGGTCAACTTTTTGTCTTTTCTTTTTGTTGTTTTGACCATCATTTCTATTGATTCTGATGACCTAGGACTCATTTTTATATTCTTATCTTAAATTTTTAAGATCCACCTGTGTGTATCTGAATGCATGTTAGCATAATTAATGCCCCAATAATACCATACAAGGCTGCGCTTCCTGCTCTGTTCATTCATGAAAATGGCATCAAAGAAGAACTTCGCAAGTTTGGAGATTGAAGTTCTGCTTTCAGAGATCCATAAAGAAAAAATGTGTTATTTTAACAGCGTCAGCGGTGGAATGAAGGGACCTGATAGAGCTGAGGAACGGGAAAAACAAGCGCTACTAATGAAACAAAGAAGAAATAGCTCCATATGAAAGTGACCTTCAACAGCAACAAGAAAAAAGTCTCACCACAGGAAGGCCAACGATGACTGGCTCCATCACAGATATGGAGGACAGAGTAAGTGTCACAGGTAGCATTGTAATGAAATACAGCACAATAGGCTACAATAGGTTTGTCTGACTCTCCATTCCCACAAAGATCAGCACTGCAAGATGGTTTGCTATTGGTCAACAGCACAAATTGGGCTTTTATTCCTTTTAAGGCAACATTGTGATCGGCTCCCAAAGTGTGAACTGTTTGTTAAAGCACCTGAAAAAACAATATCCAGCCACAGGATGGAAGTAGGTGCATGGAAATATTTGTGCAGAAGTGAGATAATGTGCAAGAAGCACATTTCCATCGCTTATCTGATGATAATAAAAAACAAACTGTTGCTACTTTTCTTATCACGTTTCATACAAAATCTATGGGAGGAAATTTAGAACCACGGTATTAAGAAAAAAAAAAAACTTAAAATAATTCTGGAGTCATTAAATACGCTCAACCATTTTTCCAGCTTCTATTTTTCAGTTTCTGATCCAGGATCAGACAAAGAGCGGGTGTGTTTGAGATGTTATGAAATGTTTTCACCCAGTGTGAGTATCAAATCACCGCTGTTTACACTGATTGAGACAAATACATAAATGGGAAGTTGTAAACTTAACGCACCGTGGCGTATGTGAGAGGGTCCATCCCTCTGGCCCATGACAAACCACATTAAAGGGAACATTAGTGGACACAGGGGTCACTGTAACGCACACACACACAAATACACAAGGGGACGGACGTTTTTGCCTTCAAGACTGAAAACAGCTCAATTAGATCATCCGCCCACCGCTTTCGGATTCTCTCCTACACACACGAAAAACACCCCCGTGCCCGCTAAAAGTAACTCAACACTGCTGCTTTCTCACCGGTGGAGAGGTTTAATCTGCACCAGACATGAGAGATTCTGGCTGCGGAAATTAATGTTTACTTTTCAGCCGTCTCTATTTCAAACCGCTCTCTTTTTCCTCCATTGTTGAGAAAACATCCCAAAGGAGATGTGAGATTGCTGAAGCAAAACACGGCCAAACATATCCCGCTGATTCATATGGTTCTCTTCAAACTTGTCAAAAAAAAATTGCCCCGTGGGGTGTCACGTTTCTGTGTACAAATGACAATGAGCTTAAAATATTCTTTCACACACATTATACAGTATGCTGGGATCTCTCTCAGGTATTGGTTACATCTCATCGGAATCAAATGTTGATGTCATATCCTATTGGCCTCTGAACTGCTTTTCATACTGTTTGTTCTGCTTTGTCTGACTATTTTATGGCACAAAGGGGGACTGCTTTACAGCATGAAACAGGAAAAGAGGCGCTGATCTTTTGAGAAATCTATTACTTGTGAAAAAATGTACATGTTTTGAGTATTTAGAACATTTATACTGGCAAGAATTGCTTGAATGAGGTGGACTAGCACCAAAAGTAGTGCTGCAACTAACAATTATTCTCATTTTCATTCATCTGTTGATTATATTCTCGATTAATTGATTAGATCTTTGCTACTGCTTCCCGCAGTACCTTTAAGTATGAATGTTGCTGCTTGTATAACTTCCTGTTTGTACAAAGTGGTGGGGTACATCCAGTTTTATAATAACTGGCAAAAATAGAGCACTATCTGTTGACAGAGAGAGAGATTTAAAGAGGTGTTTTATGAGGTTTACATTACACATACATTTGCCAGTTGGGAGCAGTCGGCTTTATGAGGATCCACAGATACATTTATGGTTGTGCCCTGAGGGATCACAGCATATTTTATGCACCTTGTCACAGTAGTCACACCAGAGCTTATGTGCACCTCTTCTAAAACGCAACTACACTAGACTACGCCATCTACAGAGATACCTCGTGAGAACCACAACTCCAACTCCTCACACTTTCGCTGTTTGCAGACTCATGTCGTGTGCAGCAGAAAATATATTTGGTTTGGTTCCGCCGGAGGGTCTGAGAGCATTTTCTCGTTGAACAATTACAGGCTAATTAGGCTGAAATCTTTTCTTGTTTTTTCATTTGAAAGTCTGACCCCCACAGTGAGACAGTCTCCTCTGGTGTCTCATTTGTTTAGTGTAATCATGCCAAGCTACCACAGCTACTTAGATAATAATGCATGGTGTTTATAAATCCATGCACACTGGAAACCTTGAGTCACTTGCGTTCACCTTTAGCTTCCTATCCTGTTTACAGCAGAGGAGGCAAACATTTCCAAAAAAAGAGAGAAAAAAGAGAGTGGGAACACTAATACTTGTATGTCATAAAATATAAGTCTGGGTCAAGGCAACATGGAGAGCAATCCTGAAATATCCAATATATAATACTAAAATATTTCAGCTGTAAGAGCATGTTCAGTATCACTCTGGGTTCTGTTGCCCCCCCTCAGTCTGGTCTGTCTGTCTGTCAGCAGGTTGTACATGTTAACAACCAGGCCCATTAAACTTAATAAGGACCATAATCAAACTACAGCTCATGCAGACTCACAATCATAAAGCCAGAGCTTCTCCCTGGAGGGGGGGGGACTGTACCAGAACACACAGCACAGGTCATCTATACCATAACAAGGAATGTTTGGCAGCAAGAAACAACAGACTCACTGGTATTTTCTGCAGGACATTTGAGTTAATGCTGCTAAAACTGTTGCTAGAATTTAGCAGGATGCAGATTCACAGTGAACACCAGGTGTAACTCATTCTGATGTAGTGAACAACACATGCAAAAAGAAAATCCACCCTAAAAAACAATTTCTGTCTCCTTTCACTTCTTAACAATTATTCAATACGTTATATCCTGTATGCTCTCAGAAAAAAAGGTTCTAACTAGAACCGTATAGGGTTCTTCAGCTTGTAATTCTCCTAGAAGCTTCTGGTAGAACCTTTTATAAATGTTCCTTGCAGAGAGTTCTACCTAGAACCCAACAAAAAGGATTCTACCCAGAACCATCATGAAAAGTTTCACCCCCCCAAGACACGTTCTACAGGAAAACCCTTCAATGGTGCAATGGTTCCACCCAGAACCCTCTCTGGGGGTTCTGTCCAGAATCAACAAGAACTTAACTTCTACCAAGAACCCTTTATGGTACAAAGAACTCTGGATGAAAGAGTAAGGATGCTTCTCATCCTTGAATTACAAAGAACCCTTGATGAACCTCTTCTTCAAAAAAGTGTTCTTCAGAAGCAAATGATCCTGAGTAGAACCCTTTTAGAACTTTTATTTCTGAGTGCATACTAAATATTGCATTGTGAGTAGATCTTTACTACCGTCTTCAGGACAGCATGTATTTATAGCGTGAACCTGCTGTGAAAATGATCTTTAAATCCTACAGAGACAAGAACAGGTGACGTAAAGGTCCTTTGATTCACTGCAGCAGCTCTGCTTCATGATACCGTGAGACCAGGCTGTGACATTAAGACAACTGCGGACAGATCCAAATCAGAACCGCCGCTGCGAGCCAAGAAAATCAACCTGCACTCCATCAGTTTCAGCGATCATGATGGAGGCTCTTACAGCAGCGTGATGACATCCTATATCCTTTGATTACGGTCTACTAGCCCTGCGCTCACATGCTACAGCGAGACTGTTGCTGTTAGATTTGCGAGACTTTGCAAGTATTTGGCTGAACTCCCCCAGAGCGGAGTGTGAATCAGTTTTTAGTGTGTATTTTTTGGTGCGAGCATTCCAAAGATGTCCAACCATCAAGGTCTTGTTCCTCCGACGCAGCCTCCTCACTTGGAGGGAACTTAGGGAGGAAAACAGGGAGGAAAGCTGAAATAGATGGCTGTTAGGTTCACAAGTTCAAGCCTCTCTGATTCCTAGAGCACGTCCAAGAGAAAATAGCCCAAAACAGGGAATCTTTATCAACTGCTTTTAAATGGATTTCTGTGTCTTAATTGTACTTCTATTATTTTTGTGTTTTGTTTCTTAGAATTTGTGATTGATGATGCAGCAACTCATCAAAATGTTCTTAGACAGAACATGTTTTAAACATTGCGAAACACTGAGAAAAGTTAGTTATGAATTGTACGGTGGACTGTGTAGCTCATTTCCCAAAAATATGTTTTTGTTCACTTCCCTGTTTTGGGTTTGAAATGGGCGTATTTGTGCTCAGACGTTTATTATGATAATTACGCAATTAATGCCACAACCAGATCATAAAAAAACACCTCAGTTGCTGAGTCGTCCCACTCAAATGCATCCAGCAAAACACAAAAATCTTCTCCTGTTCTACCTTTTTAATTGAGTTTTCTAACAGTTATGAATGCTTATTTTCACCCAGATCTTTGTGGCTGCTTAATGAACTAATAAACTTTGATATTGTGTATGTATTTTTATTATTTGAAGCTGCATTTCCTTTAAAATCCACTCTAACAAGTAACAACAACAAAAAGATGCCAGGTCTCTTCTCCTACTTCTGATTAGAACCTTTGCTGCAGCATTCTTTCCGATGCTCAGACCATGTGTTATTGTTGTTATAAACACTTCAATGTGGATTACTTTTTTTTGGTTAAGAAAAAAAAACACACAACTGTTGGCTCCTGGCAGAGAGCCACGACCTGTATCAGCGCCTCAGCTTGTGTGGTTCACGGCAAACGCAATGGCAAACATGTGCAGCGGTTCATAGAGGCTGAATCAGAACGCATGACTTCTGATAGATGAAACATTACACCAGCAGCTTGGAAAATGTTTTTACAGGATGAGCGAGCTTACAACACTAATGTTTTATTAATCGCACAGCATGTGGGAGATCCTATCAAAATATATCAGAGTAATGTTACGCAGGAAACTCCACCCAACAGCCAACAAACTGTCTCAAATGGATTTGGTGTCCTAGTGATGGTTTTGTTTAATTGCTAACATTGGAGTGTGTTGTCGATGTAGCCTTTAAAGGAAACATTTCCACACTTTCTTCACTAGGTGTCTTTCACTGGAAGTGCAGATGAATTTAGTTCAGCAGTTTACAGTGTTTACTGAATTATTTCTGAATCATCTCCCTCGTCATGACAAAACAGCACAGGATTCAGGGGAATGAAGTGAACCATTAAGAAAGAAAACTTGTTTACGGCCATGCTTGCAGCTCTGTGAGGCTGTCATCAGGCACAGTGGTGCCTTGAGCTAAATACTAACATCAGCATGCTGGTGCTTGTGCTGGATGGACTCACTGAGAATGCTTTACTGTCTATTTTACTCTAAATATGACCATAATTTACTAAATGAACACCATAGTGTACAGAAGCCTTGAAACTAACAACTGAGACAATAAACTCACAATTTAAGTGTTTACTGAGGTCATAAATCAAGTAAGAAGTAGGGTCATTTTGCTATACGAGAACATAGAATCAGACTTCTTTTTGCAACCAGTGGAGTCGCCCTACACAAGCCTTAAGAAAGGATGCAGATTTAAGACACTTCCCACACTGGCTTCACTTTTCAGACCTGGACGCTCTGTCTTCTATTCATTATTCAGACTGTCACAAAGAATTGAACAAAAAAAGGAAACGTCGGCTGATAACCGAAGTCATTGGGGTTCATACTCTGGAAATGCTACGCCAATCCATTCTGTAAATGTTGAGATATGTCTGTCAGTGGTGGACCGACTGACCAACTAACATTGCTGAGCCATGGGACCAAAATGGCTGAGACAACAAATTCAGTGACTCTAAGAAAGCAAACAATAGACTGGTTTAAAACTTTCTCAAAGCCTTTCTCTTCTTCTACTCTGAGCGCTGAGTTCTCTGACGTATGATGCATAAACATGGGGTCATTTAGAGATTTTTGAGAATGCTAACAACTAGGCTACATGTAAGCAACTACCGTTCTAAATGTTAGTTATCCAAATGAAGTCACTGGTCCCACGCTGACACTCGCATAAACAGTAAAATTATGTGTTTTTCTCCCCTTGAACAATCTTGAAGTGGGACACAGAAAAATCCAAGCGATAATCTTTCAAAATTCCCACTTGTGGTGACCATGGTTCAGTTACTAAGTAAACAGAAAAGAGGATTTTGCTTTGTGCAAACACACAGAAGTCATCACCTACTGTATGATCATGGGTGTCACTAAAAGAGTGGTTCTTGAACTTTTCCAGTCGCGACCTCCCAGAATAATCAGGTTGGTGTTTGCAAATGCCCTGGTACAGCTTGGCAGAGACAATAACATGTGAAAAACATTCCCCGGTCTAAAATACAGTCCTCGTTTCACATCATGCATGCTGGATTGAGCAGCTTAAGTTGGCTATTTTATGTTACAAAATGCAAATGTTACTTTTAGTTAGTATTTGTGTCTGTTATTGGTGAGGTGGCTGTTAGAGTCCACCTGTATTTTGCATATTTTTAAGTGTCTGTCCCTCACATTGAATGTCTTAAGGGGACAACAGGAGGGTCAATCTCATGTTATTCCATTGTGAAATGCATTTTAGAGCAGCACCCTGAACTAAAAGAACCCACTGAACTACTTGGAATCTGCTGTTATCAGCCGTTTAGTAGTGGTAGTTGTAGTTTTTCTAATGGTGGAGATTTCATTTTGGAGAGATTTTCTTCACTTCGTCTCTCCTCTAAAGCATTAGGGGTAAGTGTCTCTAAAAATAGACTGCACAATGTCAACATTCTGGCGCCCCATAAACAACCAGGATTAAATTAGCCGACCACTGTTTCCTCTCCCGAGCCTTTGTGCATGTGCGTCTGTTCAGTGTATGTTTCACACGCTAAACTTGCAAATTCCCGTGTGTCAACGTTCCTGTCAAAACCTCTGCTGTTTTTATACTCGCGCTATTCTGCAAGAACGTTGTGTTGATGTGAGGACCAACTCCAGCGTCCATCACTCCACAAGAAGAACCACTTCAGTCACCGACCCTCCTACTGTAATAACACAGAGGGTACTTTTTGATGATCTTTTTTTTTTTTGCGTCATTGTTCTTTCAAAATCAACAACCTGACCATGGAAACAGCTATTAAGCAATCATGGCCAATATAACTGTCAGACGTTGCTTTTTGTGTAAACCCTTACATCTCCGCTTTGTCTCTGCAGCTCCCTTCCACTCCTTCTCCTTCGCTCTCACTCTCTCTGCCTCGGTGTGCACGTCTCCATCCTTAAAAAGGCATACAGACTAATCTGCACAGGTTACACACACACACACACACACACTCACACATAGTGGTACACATGCAAATCATTTAAAGTGGGATCTCAACCTGAGCAAAAGTTTGGACATCGAATACATCACGATAAACGTGCACCTACATGTGAAATCTATATCGACAAAACTGAGACATGATGATGAAGTACTATTTAAATATGAGATGAGCCGAAAAATAGGTTATTTAAAGGGGCAGTCCACTGAAATTGCACATCATGTTCAGTTTAGTGCAGCGGTTGTGTAAAGTCGTGTGTGGCTCTGGAGGAGCTTTGTGAAGTCTGGGAAAATAACCCCGATGATGTCACAGTGATGTCATGCGGGCCATGTCAGCTTTAGCTTGGAGGCCGCAACTTTAAACAGAAAACCTGCGTTTATAACCCGCGAGCAGGTGGAAGTGTGAAAGACACGGTTTATCAGATGAAGGAGGCTCAGATGAAAAACAGTATCCAGTTGCAACATGGGAAATGTCAGATCAAATGTTTATCTCAACTTTTTCTGCTTTGATTTCAATCATTCTTTTTTTTTAAACTGTCTCTAAAGTTCGCTCTATTAAATCAAAGTGTCATACTTTACTGCTGGAGTACCCCTTTAACATAGAAACACTACATTTCTGGTAAATTTACTAAAATAACATAAATATCAGCCACCATCCAGGAATTGGCTGAAATGTATTTTAGTCAGCTTAATAATATTTAACTTGCATAAACTTCATTCATCATTTCACCAGCGCATTTTTTCAGTTACTATATCATCATGCGGGAGCGGTGCTGAAAGCTGGGACCATTTTGATAGCCAGACTATAAGCAAATACATTATGCAAACAGAGACCATTTGAAAAACGGAACAGGGCACGTGCCCAGGGCGCTCTGGTGTCCGTGAGGGCCTTGAGACTCTTTTGCAGAAGCCGAGATGCGACCAAGTAATTGCTTTGCAAGTCTCAAGTTAGGCTCAGGTCTTCTTGCTCAAGTCCCGAGTCAAACCAGGCAACCAGGAGTTGACTGCCAGGTCAAGACAAGTAGGAAGTTGAAATTGTTGCATCTCTGTCTGTAATTTTTGACCTGCATTTTTGCATACTGACATTTGTTTTCACGCTGACCGCCATGTATTTTTGTATGCAAATAAAATTATCTTCAGTATCATTTTTACCAACTAGAGTTCAGTAACGTTAACGTTAGCTCTTCATGGTTCTCTCTTGCAACCTGATTGGCACAAAGTGGAAGGATGACCTGGGGAAAAATACGGAGTGAAACTATGTGAACTTTTTTTTGGCTTCAGAAAGGGGGCATGCCAGAGGAAGTTTGAGAACCACCGTACAGTATAAGGCATCAAGTATTCAAGTCAAAAGACTCAAGACTCAAGTACAAGTGAAGTCACAAGTTATTTGGTGTTTACATCCATGAAGAGTTGCAAGTCCTTTTTCATTTCGTCAAGTCTTCAAAAGCCACACGACGCTGTGACTTGAGTCCACACCCCTGCTTTTAAGTGGATACATGTAAATATTTTGTAAATGTTTTGTAGAGTAAATCATTTGTAAATCACCACCTGCGACTTCAACATGAAAAAACTCCAGGTTAACTGGACATGTGTAAACTTGAGAAGAGACTGAATCAACAGTGTTGTAATCAAGAGTGAAGTCTTCTTCTTCTGAAGTCCCCCTCATGTGGAAATAACCTTTCAGATCTTTAATAACACCTGATCAACAGCACATCTCTATCAGAGCGACTAAGAACGTGCAAGAATCACGACTATATCTGACAGATCATTGTTTTTCACACGTGGCAAATATTAAAAACTACTAATAAGCTAAAAGAAAATGACCTAAAGCCAAGACAAGGACGGCACGGACACATCCGACGGTGCACTCTACCTCCATGGGAGAAGATCGTGTAACTTTCCTTAGATTAAGACATAAAATGACTTATTATGTAGCATGCTTGTCCAGTTTGCCTTTGAAAAAAATCACATTGCAACAAAATCAATCTAAAATCTGCCACATTCAGTACATTCTTAACATATACTTTGTGTTTACACTCCATTTCAGGACTTCACTTCACAGCCAACAGTGTGTGAACCCTCCCGGCAGACCAGCAACACTTCTTGGCTCGGTATTTTTACAAACACTCTGAGGTGCAATAACTTCATGGTCCAGATTGTACTAATGACTCCAAACTGATGGCCTCATGTTATCCTCAGTGGGCCGTGGTAGGGGGTGTGTGTGTGCAAAAAACAGCATGGAAAATAGAGTTACAGCGGTGGGAAACTCTGCTGAGTGAGAGCTTCTCGACATCTCCGAGAGGAAGAGAGGGAGGAGAGGAGAGTGTGGATGCGTGCCGATGTGTGTGTGTGAGTGTGTGTGAGAGAGAGTAAGAAAAGAGAAACAGAGAGTGAAGCCGGAGCTGTTCTTTGTAATCGGAAATGATGGGAGAGCTGTTTGAGGGCCGCACGGTCTTGACCCTGTGACTGCTTGCAGTCGTGAGAACCGAATCCCGGGCCATGTGTCCTTAAGGCCCTCGCATCAGGCACACACACGCTGCTGCACGTACACACACACGCTTTGCAAAAAAAAATACATATCAACTAAGGCAGAGAAAGAGACAGCGAGCCCACAAAAGAAGCAGGGAAATTATCATACCTTTTCACCAGTGCATGTGGACCTGTGCCAACTATGCAGCCTATAAAGCCCCGTCCCCCCCGTCCTGCTGAAAATAAGTCGCCCAAGTATGTTTTGTTAAGGATTTCATACGCTGCTCCTTCACCTTATTCACACTCAATTTGAAGCCTATATGAAGACAAAAGACCAACCGGCTCAATGACGACAACAGAAAAACTATCTGTGCACTTCGTTGCACATTTTTATTGGAATTAATTTAATCCTTGAGAGTTTCTTTAGCTTTCCCAGAGGTGTGACTCTCACAAGGACTGAAAACACAAGAAAAAAAAATCCAGGTGGGAGAAGTGAAGCTGCCTGATCTCCCCTTCCCCCATTTAATTACCCACGTGCCCTTGGGCAATACTGGGATAACTGCTCTAGTTTTAAGTGTGCTGGTTCGATACTGGACGGCTTCCAGGTGTAGATGTCAGCGCTGGGTCAACACTCCCTATTCATAAATCTTCTGCATCTTCTCCGCACACACACACACACACTCATGATACTCAGTCGGATTTCAGATGCAACTTTCAGAGTCCAAGAATCAAACATATGTGCAGTTTTTTTTAATTTTCAGCAGATGTGTCTCCTGGCATAATTTGCTTCTAGAAGAAATAAACAGTGTGTAAAGTCTGCTGATTGCTTTTTCTAATTGTTCCAGGAGCTGTCAGTTCGACTTGCTAGTATGTAGGTCAAATCATAAGATGGAATTGACCCTTCTTAAGTTCCACCCATTTTCGCTCCAATAGTATTTAAGCTCGACTTTCTCCTTTCCTGTTTCCTGTACTTAGAGCATATTTAAAAGATGTTACTGGGGGACCTGTAAGGGCGACATATATGCTACCGTGAAATAGAACCTGTTGCTTACGATATGAGAGGTCTTCTCGTGAACACTGTTATAACAAACCCATAAAGTGCGGCAGGGATGTCATGTATTTGTAGGCCAACCCAGAGGTTAGCATCGCTCTGGTGTCCTCCACAAAATAGCCAATAAACAAAAGTTTATGATACTGACGTGTTTTGTTCTGCAAGACGATCCTACCAGATGAACACTAATTTTATGATTTTTGATTTTTGTTGCCAGAAGTAAAAATGTTAGACCGTAAACAAACTTGACTTGAAAACTGCTGTAGCTTAATTTAGCCACTTGCTTGAAGCCGCCTTTTTTCAGACACGTAAAAACTTCAGAATTCGCAAAGGGAGTATTATCCTGGCATATCTTATCATGTAGAACAAAACATGTTAACCACAGACCTAATTTCAGGCAATTAACTACTCAAACCCCACTGACTTCAAGACGACAGAACCAAACGTGAACTCATTCCTGGGTTTTATGACTCGTTCTTGCTGCATGCTACACCACAAGAGATGAGCCTTCATGAACACGACAAACACGACCCCATCTGAAGGCAGTAATAATCATATTGTAAGTTAGCACATGTTAGCAAAATGCTAGCTAAGTAGCTAGCCAACTATTAATTTGTATTACATAGCAAGTTAGGTGCATTTTGCAAACATTAGCTATCAGATGTAACTAGATAGAACAATTTATGTAGATTAGTCTTTTTTGGAGCACAGTGCAAAAAAGGGGGCGGGACTTAGGAAGGGTCAAATGGAGGGCACCAAAATCCTGTTTATGTTTAAAAAAAAAAAAAAAAAAAAAAAAATCAGTTTATCCACCTCTTTGAAATGAGGATGAGAGTTTACGCACTATCTTCAGTTCAACTGTATCAGTCAATGAGGGGAAACGAGGTAAGTACCCAGTTTACCCACCTCTGTATTCACCACTACACCTCTGGCATCAATTGAGGAACTTGTTGAAGAAATAAGGAAGAAAACATGGAAGTGATTTGTGGTTGTTTTCTTTCTTTGGTGGTTGTTTTGCACAAAAGACAAACTTCATTCTTCACTGCACAAACAGGCACAGCTACCTGCGGGATGGTTAGACTGATACCACAGAAGAAGAAACTTCAAACTGCTCAAAAAGTTTTCAAAAGTTTACCTCTGATTTCCAAACAACGTAAGAGTGAGAACTGGACGGCTGCACTTTCCTCTGGAGCCACCTCCGCGGGGAGAAGAGCGTGCCGGTGCTCCCGGAGGGCGCTGCACCGGGTCCCTTCACCAGATACGGTAAATCCCCGGCTGTATTCCTTTTGGCACGCTTCACCGTGTCATAGTCAAAGTGGAAGTTGGAGGATGGAGAAACATCCAAAGGTATGGAGGGAGAGGACAAGGACGGGGTTATGGGCTCCTTTAGTGTCGGGATCTTGGTGCGTAAAGCCGGTTTCACAGCCGAGCGCTCCGGGGACGCACCTGTGCCACCGCTGTCTCCTTCGGGCCCGGTGTCACAGTGTCTGATGATAGCGGGGTCCAGGCTCCGGGTTTGGCGTAGCCTCCTTTTGCTTATGGCTTTGGACGCAGGAGAGGAGCAGGAGAAGACGCTGTTGAGGAGTCCTTGAGCCGCAGACATGTCTCCTGAGTTTGGATCTCACATCAGCGCTGCTCAATGCGTCTCTCTTAAGCTCCCTTACAACTGTAAGACACGAGTTTAGAGTCGATCCATTAACTGGACGGTCCCAGTACGAGCGGGTGAAGAGCTGGAACGCGCTGCATTTGTCTGCAGACGCTGCGCAAAAGTTGACAAAGCGCGAGTCTTCTTTTCCTCTGCTGCGTTCCTCTGCACGCTGGTCATTCCCAAACTGAAGTGGAGTGAGAAGACAGCTTGAGTGTGTGTGCGCGCGCGCGTGTGTGGGAGGGAGGTCAGAAAAGTTGAGATCAGTGCTTGATGTTCTTAACCAATTAACTGTCAAAATTAGAGCCCGATTGATATCGGATTTTTGGGGCTGATGTCAATATTAAGGGGGTAAAAAGATTCTTTATTAATCCAAAATGACATCAGGGCAATGAGACTGTAAACTTTCATTGGTATTTTAATAACACAAACAGAACAACTTTAATTAAGAAAAGGGGTCAACTATACATGAAATACTAAATCAATTGAAAAAATTTACATTATATTCAATAAAAAACATATTGGACAACATATAACCGATATAACCGTGCACTTGTATTTTCTTTTTCAGCTCTCCAGGTGAGTTTGCGTTTGAAGAGTCAACTTTTGACTCTCATGACACCTCATTTCTTTGCTGATAAGATGTGCGTGACCTCCAGATGATCATCAGTGAGCGATCACTCATCTAATCCACCAAAATCCACTCAGAAAACCATCATTTTTATCCTCAGTTACCTGCATTTACACCACCTTGACATTATTTTGTTTTGCTCACGATGCTTTACCAACCCAGAACATCTGTGTTTTATGTCCTGGTATGTTTCGGGTGCATTTATGAACCGCTCAGATAACTCCTATTGATTCTATCTTTAAATTAATGTTAATAATTAACAACATAATTAAGAAAACCATCATTTTAGCCTCACTGGATTGAATTTACACCACTTTGACATTACTGTGTTTTTAAAAAAATGCTTTTTCAATTACAGATGTGAGCTAAGATCAGTCTGTTCTATAATTAAGAAGTTAATTTTCACAAAGGTAATTTGGCAAGTAGACAGACACAATAATCAGACAGGCAGAAGGTCACGCACACAGTCAGACATGATTTAGCCAGGGATGAAAATAGGCGTATTAATCCTCGTCTCCCATTAATCCACCTCGCTGTCTGGGAATAATAGGCCTATCAGTGAAGCCTGCCGTGTGCTATTATTAGCTAAACAATAAGTGAGCCATAGGATTAATAGCCAATGGCTTTCTTTATACACCTGTGCACGAGGCTGCAGTCCAGACTTTTGTTTACACAGATGCTCGTGGAGGAGCTCAGTATTTCAGCGTGTTATGATGGCTGCGTGAGTGTGCGCATTTGTTTAAAGGCGGAGAGAGAGAGAGAGAGAAAGAGGGACAGAGAGACAGAGAGACAGAGAGACAGAGAGCAGGAGCATGTGTGGCCCAGTGTGTGAAAGTATGGGAAAAATGAAAAGGGACAGCGGGAGTCTGGAGAGGAGGGTGCCGGCCGGCTGATAAAGGAGCTTATGAAGCTGCGCCGCATGACACACTCACACATATAACACACAACACAGCATGACATGACACTGATAACAGCTGAGATAGATTTGACCCTTCTAAAAACAGTCCGCGGGGGGAAAGAATGAGACACGGACTGAGTGAAAACACAGAAGCGGGACAAAGAAAATATGATGTTTTGCATTAGATTATAAAAAAGTTTATGGAAAGAAGCCAGCAGCTTGAGGCATTATTGCCCTGAACTGTGCCCACACTACTCCTCTGTCTGGGGAAAACGCCAAACACAACAGTAATATGGAGCGATAGTGGAGAACTGAGAGGAGAACATACCACAGATTTAGAACATATAGACCCTCGCTGCATCCTTCACCCTAAGAGGGTGACCGATACATTAGTTGATCAATATTAGCAACCCAATATGGGTCTGCCACAGCTGTATCAGCCTGTATCAGTAACAGCATATATGTTGCCTAATATGCACCTATATGAAAATTTTTTGGGGTAGAACGTCAGCCCTTCAGATGAACTGCTTTGGAACCCTTACGCATGCACAGCAAAGTTTTCAGGAAAAAAAAGTAAACAAACAGGTAAACAAGTATTGCAAGTCCATTATGTTCTGTTGAAAAAAAACATTTGCTTCTGAAGAACCTTTTTTTTTTTTTTTTTTTTTTTTAAAGAAAGGGTTTGCCAAGGGTTCTTTGGAAGATTAAGCGTTCTGTTAAGAATCCCTTTTTGGGAATGTTGAAATGCTTGAAGAATTATTTGGTCAAGGGTTCATCAAGAATTCTTTGCACCACGATATAAAAGGGTTCTCGGTGGATGGGTTTTGATAAAAACCCTTGGAGTATAAGAAGGTTCTCAGTAGAAGCACCTTATGGGTTCTGCATAAAGACCTTGGAATATAAGACGGTTCTTGGTCAAACCCTCTGAGTGGGTTCTTGTTTGCAGAACAGAAGAGTGCAGAAGGTGGAAAGTGTCACCATAGAAGAGTTCTCTGTAGAACCTCTCATTTAGGGTCCACCTTTCACACCTTTATGCTGGGTTCAAGGTAGAACTCTCTGAAAGGGTCCCAAGTGGATCCTTTAAAAAAAGGTTCTACCAGGAACCAAAAAAAGTTATCTATATCAGAATATTTTTTACTATCTGCATCAACCCCAAACCTCCAGTATCACTCAGGTCCTGTTCACTCTACAGTTCTCCGTCATGTCAGAGACGTTCTGTGTCTCGCAGGACTCATGTTACTAATGTGTTACCATGGAAAACATCTGATGTGAAACAGTCATCGTTGGACAAGACTGTCAAAATATATCAGACGTGCTGAGGGTGGAAGGTCGGGAGAATAAATCAACGGGGGCTACACTTGAGCCAGTCACGTTCAGCGTTACATACACACTGTCCATATTTGGTGTACAATAGTAGAGCAGTGCTGCCTGAAACCATTTTAAGCAAAATGAGGCTGGATTCGGCTGCAGCTGCAGAGACACTGTTTCCTGTGCCTGATGGGGATCAGTGTACATTTCATTGTCCAAGCCTGCTGGACAGATATGAATGAAATGGTCACAAGGTCGGAGACAAAAGAAATCAAATTACTAGTAGGCCTAGATATGGAATATGAAACAATAAACCAGCGATGCAGGGTCTATTTTTATCTGTTAAACACAATTAACGTTATATATAGTGGAGAGAGGAAGGAACAGTATTATTCCAGATTTATTATTCCAACAAATCAGATTTCTTTAAGTGATTAAACACACAAGACAGTCTAAAATTAAAGACACACACAGCTTGAACCCTTGAGCCATCCATCCAAGCAAAGATTTCACGTGTTCCTGGCTGCACATGTAAACATCCCCGTATTGTACATACCTAAGAGCCACCATATTGTTTCAATAGAAGAAGATTAGATTATTGAGACATGGTGAATTTTCTTTTACTGTATTTCGCCTCAAGGAAAGGAGTCTCCCCCTAAACTGTGTTAACTGATTACCAAAAAAAACAAACATGTTTTGCTCCTCTAAGGTATGATACCCAGGTTGTTTAATTTGTATTGGGTGGTTTAATATAGATATTTAATCTTAAAATATGATCAGCAGAGCTGTAACTGAGGCTTTTTCAATAGTCCATTATATTGCGCATGGGTAGTTTTCACATTATGGATCCCTGAACAGACACAGATGGCTTTACTCTTTGCTGAGATCTCATGTAAGAGCTGTTTTTAATATGAATGTGGAGATAACAAAGATGGTATCAAAATGTGTCATTAAAATCGTGATAAATCCGGGTGAATTATGTTTGTTAGGTAATACATGGAGCTCTGTACACTGTAAAATAGACTTATAAGTGTCCACACTGCCTTGAAATTATACACTGTTAAAACAAAAATGTTGAGAAGTGTTTGAATTTTGAGCCCAACTCAAACTCTTAATTTTTGAAAAAGTTTTACCACCTACTTTTCTTAATAATAATTTAATAATTTACTTTTCTTCTTTATTTTTCTTTCTTTATAAACTTGAATGTTTTAGTTTTAGAAACCCAAAAGACTGTATTTCCAGTGAAAGTGAATAATTGTTAATATTTTAATATTTTCAATTAAAACCATTTAATTTTCAGGCACCCAAATAATGATGCTGAAGAAGAAGAAGAAGAAGAAGAAGAAGAAGAAGAAGAAGAGGAAGGGATTTATAAGTGTTCTGAAAGTAAATACCAGCAATTTTAAGTTTAACAAACTTGAATAAATACAACTTGTATATTTATGTTAAGTTAATGAAAAAGGATTTGCTGATTTATTGTGGCAAAGTGCTAATAAGTATGTATTAAAGCTAATTAAACAAATGGAACAAAAGCAGCAGTGTGTTGGTGACTTCACAATTAAGGCAAATGAGGTCACGTAAACTATTTTCTGTTTATGTAGACTTACTGACATCTGCTGGTCATTTGTTGAAGGTGCACTGCCAGTACGGTGTCCGTGAGAGACCATTTCGACTAATTAAATTGCGTTTTCCGTGCTGCCTTTAGGGTTATGGTAAATGTTACGAAAAGAGGCTGCACGCACATGAATCATCCAGTGAGGCAAGAATATGGTACACAAGGGATGATGGACGGGTAAATGTGCGTTACTGCCTTTCTCTGGCTAAATCTAACCAACTGCCCTCACACACGAATGGCATGAAAATAATAATTTGATGAAGTTTTGAAATCTTACCGACTTATCTTAGATATTGAACCCAATATTTAAATTGTGATAAACCATACTTACACGCGTGTGTGATGTCCAGTTTCAAGCTTGGTGTCGTGTTGAATGTGTGTGGCAGAAAGCTACCAAACTCAGCCCAGACCGTTCATGCAGGCCTGAAAGGAGAAATTACGAGTGGTCAGTAAATGCAGCAAGAGAATGGTTGCCATATTGGTCGTGTTCAGAAGGGAACCCCAGACCCGCAAAAGGTCTCGCGAGAGTGATCCAAACAATGGTCGTTCTCGAACACTAACCGGGCGTTTTTTGTCCATAAATCTAGCCATAAGTACAAACACAGCCTTATTACATTATCATACATGGATATCTTGTACAACGTACGACATAAAGGAACAATACGGACAAATCTCGCGAGAGTTTGGCAAATATTGAGTTACCTTCTAGACACGAACGCATTTGTCCCACAACAGCCAAGTTCTCCACAACAGCGCCATCCCTCCATCGTCTGTTTTTGTGGAAGACCCTTCGCAGGGCGGGAAGTGTTTGGCACGGAAAGGGTTAAGGAGTTTGTAGGGTCCAAATCGATGCCCCCTCTCCCACACGTCGCCATGAACAAATGAATTCGCGGGGAATTAAATATCAATTTCACAAAGGAGAAAGAGTCCTGTGCTTTGAACCCGACCCTACCAAGGCTAAAGTGTTGTATGACGCTAAGGTAATGTTTTGCACAAGTATATCTGCTTTTCGATATTTTGACTTTGTAAAAGGGAATGATTTATATTGAAAAAGCAAGGTTTCTGTAAGGTTTGGGGTGTATGAATAGACCGTGAAGGCCACTAAGGCCTCCGAAAAAAAAACAAAAAACACATTAGCTAGTTGGCTAACTGTTAATATAAGGTTTCCGGGTACGTTTGATTTCACATGTTTCCTCTGCAGGCGCAACGTAACGTTAGTAAACACAACTATGTTGTTTTTAACGTTGAGTCTTAATTAATTTCAAAGTAGGATGCTTGCTGAGGCATTTCAGTCAAAATGGCGTGGTTTAAAATAACATTAGAAGTCCTTTATAGAGCAATGAAGTAGTTAGCTGGCTATAAACCAAAACAATTTAATGCCAACACCGAGGTTAATAAACAAACGCACCAATACATCTACCCGCTAACTGGACCAACACTGTAATGTACTTTACCAGTTAGCTAATGTTGTTGATGTCTGGCTATTTCAATGACAATGCATGCGAGCTAAGCAGAATATTTAATGTGTATGAAGCCCATAAAAATGCTCCAGTCGAGTTCAAGTATCATTTTCATGTTGGCTAAGTGCGCAATGTTCGTTAGCTGACTAGTTAGACTAGCTAGCTGGGGCTAAGAGAGTGTAACGTTGTTTACATCAACGCATTTGAGCTTGGCGTCTGCTAACTGATGTTAGCTAACAGTTAGCCGTTATTACGACGTAACTTTAGTTATATACTATGACGATGAATGTTTGCTCCGTGAATGAATGGTCCGTAATATTATAAATAATAGACATTTTCACGACAGCCATATTGATATGAAATAGTGAAACACAGATGCTACCAATGATACAAATTAAGTAGCCGTTACATTTAGTGTAGCAGAGCCCCCATACACAGTACCTGGACCGAACACTGGAACTGAAGCTGATTTAATATCATTAATAAGCTGTAATTGTAATGTCATAGGTGCTTAATTTGATGCAAAGTAAAATCAGTGACAGTGTCGTGGGCCACATTCCTCTGATACTCCCTTGTCCCGTGCAGTATTGGGGAAGTTTAGGCTTCCAGTTTCAGGCTAAACTGTAAGTTACCTGTATCTTACATCAAAAGGACAGAAATAGCACCTGAGCAAAAGCTGGTAAAATATGCAAGTGGCTGGTTGCTTTGCTTCAAACCGATTAATTGATTATAATATAACTATATAATAGTTGGTAATTACTTTAATAATCGATTGTTCAATTACTCGTTGCAGCTCTAAGCCTGTTATTGTTACTATTAATAGTTACTTACTGTGTGTTCACGTTACAGGTCCTTGATGTGTTGATAGGTACAGATGATCATGGAAGAAGAGTCCCAAAGTACCTGATTCACTTCAATGGTTGGAACAGGAGGTAACACATCAACTGGCTTGCTTTGATTAACAGCAGAGTTACTGTCACCTACCTACTGAACTGTAGCGCTTATCTGTGCAAAATCTCATGTTAATCAACGTGTGTAATAATATAGCTATATAACACTGCTGTCAAACCATGCTCGATTTCTATTATGTGTTTGACTTCTACTTTTTGTGTGTATGTGTGTGTTTTTTGGCTAGCTGGGATCGTTGGGCTGCAGAGGATCATGTCCTAAGGGACACTGAGGAAAACCGTAAATTGCAACATAAACTGGCTCGCAAAGCTCTAGGTCGCATGTAAGTTCATACTGTGTTCATTCTGTCAGTTTAAATACAGTCTTTATATAACCACGGAGTACTATTTAATTTATTTATATTCAGTATGTATATGTATTCTCAGCAAGAATTCGGAGTATAATCATTGAATGGTTTTTGTTAGATGATTATCAGGCTGAAGAAAAGTTTTAATTTTCGATTTAAGAGGGGCAAAATGCTGTCAGTGAATATAGATTATACCTTTAAGTCAGGCCACAAGTCCAGTGCACTCTATGACAGTGTCTGGTCTGTATCTACATGTTTTGGATTTGACCTTTCTATTGCTTTGTTCTATCTTTAGACAAGACTGATACAGATAGCGCCTGTTTTGTTTTACTTCCTAGGAAGAGAAAGGGATGGGCGAAGAGGCGTCGTCGTCAGTCTGGTACTAAATCTTCTCTGAAGACTCTCCCTAAGGAGGACGACAGTGATGACGCATGTGAGAAATCGTTCACTGTCTTTGTGTGTTGGCTCCCACTCTCCCTCAGCAATCAAATTAATCCCTCTGTATTTTTTTTTTCACTTTCTAGGTTTGATTTCGTCTTCGGAGAGCAGTGACGGCGACGATTCTGACCCTGAATCTTCAAATAGCGGGGACAGCACCTTCTCGGAGGATATCAACAAAATGGTGAAGTGGATCAGTTCAGTTCTAAAAGGGGCATTATTAGACTAACATCTTCATTTTTGGCCTTTAGTTGATGGTGCATTCTGGAACCACTTGCAATGAGAGCCCACAGAAAATGACCAATTATAGTGAACTCATAGGCCTGTAAACATGTTCTAGATCTTTACTTTTATGTGTGCGATAAACCAATATTTTTGTGCAAATTGGTTTAACTATAGAAAACCTCTTAGTTTTTAAAGAGCATTTCCCTGAAGGTTCACGTCTTGTTTGTTTCAGAGGGTTGAGCCGGACATTAATGTCAAGAGGGAGTGTGAGGAGAAGGTTGTCCATGTTGACATCAACATCCCGGATGTGCTGAAGAAGAAACTGGAGGATGACTGCTTTTACATCAACAAGAGGAAGAAGGTACCTGCAGCACACATTAAGCAGCGTTACACTTTCTTTTAGAAATGTGATTCATTTATCTTAAGAAAACTGTCTACTGAGCCTCATTCTTTTTCATTTTGTGTATGGATCAAATTGCCAATATGACTAATTATAAATGGACAAAACTTGAAGACTTGTTTACTGTAGCTTGGCAGTGATGTTGCCAGGGACGTGTTTTGCATCTCTGACATGTTAAAGTCCAAAAGGATGCATTAAACTCACAATGCCTAAGGGGGACAGCTATCTTTTCCCTCATAATGCAACATTGTGAACAACAAATTTGTGTTGAAATCATAGCAGTAAACAAAAGAAAAATCAAATTTCGCTGTGGCAAACCAATCCTCACCACGCATAATTAATTTCAGTAATCAAGGCTACAAACTTGGCATAGGAAAATAAATTAAATTTCCTGGGGACTCACAATTGACTTGAAGGCTTATCTGTAACTAGCAGTGTTTTTCTCTCCTAGCTGGTGATGGTTCCCTGTCAGACGAACGTGGTGCACATCTTGGAGTCGTACGTCAAGCACTTCGCCATCAATAAAGCATTCATGGCCAACGAGCGGTACCGGCGTCAGCAGAACACCACACAGAACAGCAGCCCTCAGCCAGTCCCTCCAGAGAAGAGGTGAGTCTGAACCAAGGTTATTATAGTTTACTTAAACTAAACTTAAAACCTACAACAAACTGAAGTAAAAATGAAAACTGTTTGTACTTTTTTTTTTCTTTTTAAGTGAGGAGTTGTGTAAGGAGATGGTCGACGGCCTGAGGATCACGTTCGATTTCACCTTACCCATGATCCTCCTTTACCCCTGTGAGCAAGCTCAGTTTAAAAAGGTCAGCTCCTCCCGGCTTTTCCTCGCCATCAATGAAAGCTCCCCGTGCTCCAGCAAGTAAGTGTCTGCGCTGTCATGTGATATGCTGCGTTTAACTGTGGTGCTCTCCTCTTTAGCTGTAAGCCTTTTTTCTTCTGTCTTTTTTTTGTTTGTTTGTTTGTTTGAAGTGCCCAGCGAGAGCGCAGCCCAAGCCCGTTGGGGCACAACCCACCCACTCCCCAGTCCACAGACAGCCAGCCAGCGCTGAGCGACATTTCTGCCACCACGCCCACTGCCCCAGCCCCCACCCCGAAACGCCGGCGTCACCCCGACATGGACTGTATCTCATATCAGTCGCAGTCACTCAGACGGTCCACCAGGAACACATCTGGAGGTGACAAACCAGCTGAAGGAAGCAGTGGAGGTAATGATCCACAAATGCGTTGTATATAAAGAGGCTGTTCACATATGTTTTATCATGATTTTTTGTGACAATGATCACACTTGTGAGCTCTAAATACAATGTATGTTATGATCCAGGTGGAGGCAGTGCCACAGCGTCCCCACAGCTCAAACGCCGTTTGGTCGACACCTCATCCCAGCCCAAGTTCTTCCTCAACCTTGACAGAAGTAAGCTGACACTCCACTAAAAATATTGCTTCAAATAAAAGCTTATAGTGATATCTCTATAACTCTGACATTCAGCCTGACCTTGTGGAGTTTTCTTGATGAAAATTGTGAACTAGCTGGACTTGTTTCTGCTGAGCACCTTTAGGATCTGAAAAAATCAATGACTGTTTTAATGGCCTACCGTCATCCGACCTTATTTTTTATCTAAATAAGTCAGTATTTAAATTAAGCCTTTACTTACAGCAGGAACATGTGCAATTAATAACATAAACAGTGTCTCTGTTCCATTGTTAACACCATTAACTACACCTGTGTTTGATAAGTCAAGATGTGCACAGTGAGGCAGGCCTATTGTCCAAATCACACTACTATCAGAATAATGCATTTCATGAAACATTCATTGTAGTGGGAACCTTTTGTTTTTGTAGTAACCATTTTTCTCCAGTAGATGGTGCTGTCCTACTTCTTTTTTCTCACACCTTCATCCCTTCTCAAGTGCATTTGAACCACACTCTCCCAAGTGTGACTTTGTTCTGTCAAAACTTGTTGCCATTGGTTTATTTTCTTGCCATATGCCAGCAGTGCAAGTTTTTCTGTAAACACGTTACCGTTCTCTGCTTTCTTTTTTCATCTTTACCCAGAAACCCCAGTGCACAGTGGCTCATCTTCCCCGTTGCCCTTGACGCCGAGCAAAGAGCGAAGTGGGCCTTTCTACGGCCTCGAGAGCCGGAGAAACAATGAGCTTAATGAGGTGATGAGGTTGTTTATGTTGAACGTGCTGTTAGCCGGAGGGGAGACAATGTCTTGCTCAAGGACACCATACTTACATGAACAGCCTCCCACATTGCAGGAAGCAGCCTGTATGGACAAAAATAGATAGACCAAGCAAAATACCCAGTGTATAATACAGTTTGACTAAAATGGAAAATGTATAGGAACCCTGTCAGTTAAGTGTTTTTTTTAAATGTTGTTTTCTGTAATTTTTAGGTCCTAAGTTGGAAGTTGACTCCTGATAACTACCCTCTGAATGACCAGCTTCCCCCACCATCCTACCTGTACGGAGCACAGCACCTCCTGCGGCTTTTCGGTTGGTGCCTCTGATCAGTTTTCTCTCATCATTCATGATTTCATTGGTTGCATTGTGATGGAGGTGGAAATTACCCTCCTATTTAATATTTTTTTTTTATCACATTTCTATCAGTTTTCTTGTCCCTTTGTGCTACGGTTCCCACAGTCAATGCCTTGCTTTTCTTCCAGTGAAGCTTCCTGAGATCCTGGGAAAGATGCAGATCCCTGAGAGGAACCTCCGAGCCCTGGTCAAGCATTTGGAACTCTTTCTCAGGTAAGTGATGAGTCAGTCCAAATCAAATAGATGAGTATCATTACCTTTATGCATAATGAGAGGTCTCAGAGGTAAGTGCTTCGCAAAGTAAGAGAGGGACAGAAACTGTTTAATTAAAATGGGTTAAAGAGTGCAGGCTTCTTCAGGCTGTGTAGATGGGATACTACCAATCTTTGGTTCAGTCAGGCCTGAAGGCTTACAGTTCGCTGCAAACATTCAGGCATAGTATTGAAATCTCACCGTCTTCTTGAAAAATAGATTGTGCCGTCAGGGTAACAGAGGCTGTGTGAAATCACGTATAATTTCCTTGGAGGATAAATCATTAAAAAGGTGAGGTGCTGCATTAAATGAACGGGACATTAAATTAGAAGTATTCCGATTTAAAATGCACCTCGCTAATAACCTGCGCGGTTCATTAACCAAAGTTTGACTTAGCTAAGCATTAAAGCTCAATCTTAAGTGTCAGTGTTGAACTGCAAAGAGAGAGGAGACCTGGAAGCTCCTGGTAAAGTGAATCAGTTTGAACGTTAAATATCTTGTATATGTACTGTAAAAATTGCTCATCATTGCATTCTGATTTTATTTACGCTCAACATAATATCCCACCTTCCATAGGATAGAGGTTGTAAATTTAATGCTTCATGCACAGTACCCTAACAGCACAAAAGGTGGAGAACAGTCATGGAATTCATAGAAACATAAAAAGAGTGATTGTCAGGAACTTATCAATGCACCAAAATAATCCAGAAACGCCAAAACAAAAAAGGCAAGGAAGAGTAAGTAAATGAGAGCATTGTGGGGTGGAGGGGAGGGAAAGATGGAGTGAGAAAGAGCATGTGTTGGAAGGGAGGGAGATGAGTGGGCGTTACACAAGCGCGGGAGTCTAATCTTTAAATCCTCCCGAGCGATCTTCAGTTCAGCCGGTCCCAAACCTGGGGGATTTAGGTCCTCTCATTCTCTTAATCAAACACACGCAGTACCGTCTTCCGCCACCGAGCAGTGCTCTGGAGCAGCACCCGAACGCACCCCAGAGTGGGCACGGGGACAAACCAGAGTTCCATTTCACCACTAAGCTAAAAAAATGTATATAAATAAATAAAGTGTGTGGCTGGGTGCCATAAAAATCAGGAGGTGGTCTTCTGAAAATAGCTCAAGCTGGCATTCATGTCAGAGTCGTGTGCAGTATGAAAGGATTACAGCATTCAGCTACATATGTGATGCTTCACCAGATTTTCTTTTTCTCACAATGGGACCGAATGGCTCTACATCAGCATTGTCAAAACAGGACAGTAATGCTCTGCAAATGCAGTGTCATCAGTAGTGGGGGTAACGCAGGTAGAAAATTACTTCACTCAAGTGGCATTGGACCGCAAATCACTGCATCTCTCTCTGTGGAACATTATTCAGCTAAATGGCAATGACAATAACTTGGATGCATAGGAGAGTGAAGTGCTTAACAGTAAATTACTTTTCCAGGTTCAGTCTCCCCTGGAGCTCTGTGACGAAGTGTAAGTCGTTAAAGGGAATTTGGATTATTTAATGTAAGATTATATGAGGTGCTTATCGATAGCCAGTGTGTTTCATACAGTAAATGCCGGTCGACACGCCCCCAGTTAGGAGAAGCAGAGACGGGCATGGAAAGTAAGCAGTTGTACTGTAGTTGACAGGGTTCAGGAACAAAAGATATTTTAGTCACTTAAAAATAGTCCTGCTAAAAAAATCACTATCGGTTACACCATATTTAGAATATTTTAACCGCTTTATTTTGTTGCCACACGGCCTTTTCTGACAGGAAACCACTGTTGTATAAGCGAAATACCACTCTTTCCAAGCGCACCAAACTCCATGGGTGAAACCTGTAATTTTAGCCCGCAGAACAAGCGAGTTGCTAGTCTTATGCTGCCATGATCTGTTAGTTAGTGTGTGCTGTTGTATGACCTCTGTGCGTTTGAGGGATAGTTCGGATTCACCAAAGTTGCACAATAACACAAACAAACTAACAAATAAAGGCGGAGGCAGCCTGGCAACTCTTGTGTTTTGCATGGTAAAATTGCTGATTTCATACATGGAGTTTGGTTGGTTTGAAGAGAGCGATATTTAACTTGTATAATGGCAGTTTCCCATCAGAAAAGGCTGCCTGACAGCAAAGTAAAGTTGTAGAAATATTCTATAAACTGATATATAACTGATTATATTAGGCAGGACTGATGCTATTCAGTACAGAAAATGGTGACATTTTCTTTTTTCTCAGTACCTAATTAATATTTTCTCTGTGTTTGAGACTCTGCAGGACACTGGTCACAAACTAAAATAGTGTTGTCTTTTGGGAAAGCCTTCATGCCTTTTGCTGTGAAAATCAGCCTCGTGGCAGATTGTGCAGAGCGGGAAAAAAAACTGATTGATGTCGCAGAGACTGAAGTGCAATGCATTCTGGGATTTGGCCACAGTTGATCTCTCACTCTCCCTTTCTCTGCAAGAATGATTATGATTAAGTGTTAGTGTGTGTGTGTGTTTTTGTGCACATGTGTACGCACACGTTATTCTGATTTACAATGTGTACGCCTAAAGCGGCTTGCCTTGTGTTATTACTGATCTTACAGCTGTAAAGATTAGCACGGGCCTGAATTTAAGGCACCGAATCAGCCAAAAAATTATCTTCTAATTAATACATTTGCATTGAAACCTGTTCAGTGCCTTTTAATTAATCTTTTGAGTCAACTTTTCTTTTATTTGTAGTGAAGAATTAGGCTTAAAAACTTCATTTTGTCCTGCGCACCTTTGATTCATTCACTGTGGGGTTCTCGCATGTTCCCTTCATTGTTCCATTAGGTTGTCTTGTTTGTTATTCGTTGTCAAAGCGTTCTTAAGTTCTCCTCTGATGAGGATAATTTGTTTGCATTGAGATTAGGAAGGCCGGTGGAGCTAAGATGAGATGGCAAGATTTAGAGGATTTGGCCGAGTAGCGGATACTAAGAAGATTCCGGATTAGTTTTCCCCGCTACTGATTAGATGGGAGGGTGGAGGGTGGGGGATTTTTCACTCTTCCCCTCTCTGACTGTTGGTCGGTCATTCTCATGTTCTCGGTCTTTCTGTCAGAGTGATTGGTTCTCTGGTGGTGGTATAGGAGGGATGGATGAGGGGGCTTTCTCTCTGGCATATATACCCCGGGTACAGGTCAAAGGGTCTAGGATTTATGCGGAATGAGCCAGGGATATCTAGGAAAACCAGAAGTCGATGTGAACCGGGACCTGACATTTGATGCTTCCCTGTCATTGCTTTTTGCCTCACGTAAGCCTATCAGGTCGGCGCCGTCCGTCATGTGACAAACGGCTTATGTTGAATATATTTAATGTGAACAGGGAGGACTGCTGAACATTTGTTGGAATCAAAATATCTCACCATATTTCCCTCTCTCGCACCTCCCGCCCTCTTCCCGCCCCTCTCTCTTAGGTTTATGGCCGAGTTCCATGAGGATTTTTTCCCTGAGTCTGCATATGTGTCAGCATCCGAGGCCCACTACAGCATGAAACAACCGAGGCCGGTTTATTGAAGGAGACGTTGGCCATTGTGTTTCCTTCCTGTGCTTGTCTCTGCCCTGACCTACCTCTCGACTTGTCTAGACCGACCTGTCTGGGCAACGTGTACAGGGGACTAAATAGCCGCTTTTTTTCCCGGACCAACCTTTCTTCTCCACTGGCTTCACAGTAGTGTTTCCGTGTGGAACCAGTTGCTTCTACCATGCCACTAACCCTCACCCGTGCTCTGTTTGTGGGACTGTCCTGCATGGCAAGCCGTCCTGTGCTGCTTTGCTTCAATGTACTGCTCCAAGGCATGATGAGTGCTGTGTGTTGGCGTACGCTACCTTTTCGTTGGCCCCAGATAAGATTTAATGCTACAATTTTACACTTTTTAAGACCAGGCTAAGGCTGGAAAGTTCTCCAGCCTCTCAGATATGAAAGCCTGGCCAAAACAAACCAGTTTTGAATCACTGAGCTGTGGAAACAGACACAATCAGTGCTGTTTGGCAAAGCCGCCCTGCTCTCCTGCACTGTTGCTCCTCATAGCCACAGTTTTGGAATATGGTGGCTTGTCCATAGCTGGGAAACAGGAGAACACAGGTTGAAAAGTGCTGTGTTCTTGTTCTGCCTGCCCAATAAACTCATTTTGGATACTCGTTTGCCTGTTTGGTAGCTTGGCCCGTCTTTTTGTAGTGACTTTCTGCAAGCGCCTCCCAAGCAGCGCTGCCCGTCGTACTCTTCTGGATATGATTCCTCTGATGCTACAGTAGGACTTGCTTTTCTTATCCTGGAGATTGTGCGCTGCTGCTTTTGCCGAGCAATTCTAATTTACTGACTCTTTCACTCAGTGTCAATAAGAGATGTTTGTATTTCTTGCTTTGCTTTTCATGTTGTTCTGTGTATATCTGATAAATGTCTAGCTGCTTTTTGTGTTCATTTTTTCCTGTCTGTTTCTCACACTTTGGCAGATTGAAAAGAGAAAGCACAATGGTAAATGTGCTGAGTAAACCACTTGTTGCTCCTTCATTTTCACACACGCAGCAATGTTGTAATATCTCATTCTTAAGGTGAATTCTTGGTGATCTAAAGACCTGAGAGTCTGTTGACATTTGCAAACATTAAGGATTGTTTTAGAGCAGCTCAGCTAATTTGAATACCAGCAAAATTAGACAATCACTTGAATGTGTCAAAAGCTAATTTAGCGTACACGTGTGATTTAAAACATTACGACTGATGCCATTTGTTAAACATTTTATAAGAAATAATAAGTTAAACATGCAACAAATTATTCCTGAATGCAAAAGAAGTGCGATTGTTATAGTTACTCGTCATGACATTGTGAAAATGTAAATACAAAACACCTGTTGATGAGTATGTTATTTATTTTTCTTTGCACATCACTGGATCACTCTGTTCACATGTTGTTTGAATTGCGTTGGTTATAAAATACTTGACAAGGTCCATTCCAGACTGCTTATTGAACAAATACATCCGTGTATTCAGTATTGTAACACTTGTATGTGTTAAACAATGTATGTTTACAGTGTTATCTCGAGGTATCATTTGCATTAGACTGTTATTTTCAATGTCTGTTCCCTTCTAGCTTTGTTTTCTTTATAGAGTTTAATAAAGACTTTCTGAAGCTTATAAACTTTATCACATATAGGCCTTCATAAAGCACCAGGATTACGTATGCCTGTACTGCCCTAGACCATTTTATGCATGTCGGTTTTCCCGATGTGTTGTACTACCTTGATTGACTCCTTCGCCTGTTCCTGCCTTTGTACATTTCACTGTAAGATGAATCATCTAGGAGCAGGCAAATGGAGTTGAATCACTGAAAACCCCTGAAAGCACTCCTCTATTAAAAGTTAAAAGCAGACAGAAGAATTTTATCAGCTACCTTGACCTTCCGTGTCCCCGGACGACAGCTGATTAAAACTATGGAACCTGAAAAAGAAGCCAGTCGCTACAGCTTGGCATTTTGAATCTGCTGTCCTTGTCAGCTTGGCTCCTCTGTTTGCCTTTGAGCTACTTGAAAGCAATCCGAGCTTGAATCTAGTGGCGCCCATTTATATGAAAACTTGACACTACTTTGACATTATTTAATCAAAGCTGATTAAAAGAGAAACTGCCAGAATAAAAGCTAAATTGGCAAGACGGGGCCGTTATTGATGCGGTATGATCCAGTCACCGTTTCCCTGGCGAGCACTGGAGAACAAGTTGAAATTTTGATCAAATCAATTGTGCCCTTGTCTGCTGAAGATGGATGATTTCTCCCAGTGCTTGTTGTTCCAGACAGAGGTGGGCATGTTTTTTGGCAGAGATTAAAGTTCAATATGTGGTTCTAAATCAGGCACTTTTGGAACTAGTTATCCTGAAACACAACTGTGTTGCGTGTCCAAAGTATTGTCATACTTTATTGGTGGCTATTCAGTGGAGTTATGAGTTTGAGGTCATAGGTTTACCATCCTACAACTCATTAGTCCCTCCTGCAGCGGCAGAAGTGCCAGCAGACAATTTGTTTCAGCATCTGTCCATGGGCTGTTGGTCTGAGTTTACGTCCATACTGCTCTGTTAGTTTGTTTACATATTCACGTGTACACTCAGGAATAATTCTGTCGTATAGTTTTTTTTAATTTGCGGCAGGATAAATATGAACAGCAGCAACACAATACTGATGATAATATGGTTGACATTTCACATTAAAAGTTTAATATCTGAGAAACATTGTCCGTCAATTTTGTGCTTGATGCATCATCGATAAACAGAGTGTTGTGCGTTGCATCCTGTCAGCTCCGAAGCGGTCCATCCATCAAGTGCGACAGATTGATCCGGGATGCTGAGCCTCTGTAGACAGCAGTTCATGGTTTCCAGTTGCTTGGCCAGCCTGCGTCCCATTTCATCTGTTCCATTTTCCTGACCTACATTAGCCAGGAGCGGCCTTAAATCTGAGCCTGGTTAGCATGGCTCTTGTCCCCCACTCAACTCCACACCTCCTGGGGTGGCCCTTGGCAGTACTTCCAGCTGATTTGACTGCATGGTCGATTTTGTGTATTTTGTTGATCATCTCGAGATCTGCTGCTCTTTAATCCAAGCCCCACACATCTTTTCCCAATGACTATAAGTGTATTTCTGGCATAATTGATACAAGTTGATCTTAAAAACTTTAGTATATTTAGTGGCAAAGAAAAACTCTTTCCTTTAGGTCAGACAGTCAGTTCATTTGAAGCATGTTGAACCCTTTAGGCCCTTGTACTGTTTTAACTCTGTAGCAGCTGTCTTGGAGAAATTGCTCAATAGTTTGGGCTTTTTTGCTTTCTTGCCAAGAGATCGAAGACGAGATTATAATACTTTCATGTCTGTGAATGAACTTTGGAGCTCAAGGCGGAAGTTGATTAGCTTAGCATTAAGACTGGAAGCAGGGGGGAACAGATAGCTACAAGAACCTTTATAGCTCACTAAAATAGGTAGGTTTGTGTGAATTAATTAGTTCCGGCACATTACCCCTGCAAATGACTTCTGTTCTTTTAAAATTTGTCTGTGCACGCATTAAACCAACGAGATACATTGTGTTAATGAATTAGCTTTAGTGTGCTGGTAGTGTACCTGGGCAGCTCTTATCTTCTTGCTTCCAGTTAGTGTTGTCACAATACTAAAAGCTTAAATATTATACCATACAGTGGGCCACACTCGAATACCCTGAAAAAGGTAAATACTAAAAGAAACTTGGATTTGATTAAAATTTGATGCATGCAAAGTCTCTTCTTCTATGCATTTATACTGTGTCTTGTCTGTCTTTGCAACTATACTCGTAGATCATTCCCAGTTTACCTATGGGAGTTTGGCCTCCCCATATCAAAGCCCTAATAGGTTTTAGTGGTGAGCCATAATTATATTTGAATTGGGCCGGACTTCTTGTAATGAACCGCTTATCACTGCAACCCAAGACGGCACTCTCTTGCCTGCCGCTATCATGTAGCCACAGAAGCCACCAGTTCAAGCCTCTCCATGCATCTCAAATCGATTTCCCGTCCCGCACCGTCTCTATCCACTTACCACATGATTCAATTGTTGTGTGGAAAAATGGGGTGTAATGAGATGTGAGCTATCACCTCATAAGTGCTGCTGCCCGCACCTTTCACCTGATTCCGCCTCTTCTTTTGTTTGTGTTCAACCCTCTTCCATCTGCAGCGTCTCGGTCCTATCTTCCAATCCCACTCTATGGTCTCGGTCTGGCTTCTTCTTTAGTCCCTGAGTGGTTTTCTTTTCCTGCCTAGACATCCATATCACCATCTCTATTGTCTAATGTTTCCTGTGATTGGTCTTTTGTCTTTCCAGTTTCTCTCCTCACTCTCCTCAGTACTTTCCTGAGACAGAAGAGAAGAGAAGAGACTGAGAAGCTTTTTGGCAATAGGAGTGCACAGACAAATCTCCTTCCATTCATTTATCTAATTTGGAAGTGTTTTCCACTTCCCTTCTTGTCATCCACTCCAAGCTTTTGCCTTATCGAGACATCCTTTGACGCATTCATCTCCTTACCAGTCATCATCCAAGTTTTATCCATCACTCATCTTCATCGCCCCCAGTTTTTTACCCCCGTCATCCCGTTCTTTATTCTCATTCTCACACCATGGACGTAGATGGATTTCGAGAGGGGCATTTGGACACCAGCCCCTCTGTCTCTGACTCTTCTTCTTGGACATCATTTGACATTAGCACTGACCTCACATCGGTCAGCTCTGACCAAGTCTTGACCCCCTTGACGGCTCCCATCGGCTTTAAACCTTTTGAGAACCAGCAAACGAAGAAGTCTTCTTCAGGCAAGGTCTCTTCTGAAGTGCGAACCTTGAAGGCTGTATGGAGGGAGACGTCTTTTCTTGGAGATGAGGAGTAAGTACATCATTGTAATAACCAGAGTGTTCATCAGGGACAAGGTGAAAATAAGTGAGAGAAACACTTTGATGTGCAATCTACTGGTGAGAAATAGGAATTTGGCCAAACTTTTTTTTCAGTAAAATGAGATGACTTCAAATTATCATAGGCACATAATCTAGTGCAATATTAGTTGCACATATTTCTATTGCTGCCTTGCAAAAAGTTGCTGTCTACATATGTTGCATTATCTGGAGATCACAAAGTGCTGGAATTATTTCTTGGCTAACAACAGCCAGCTGCAGTGACCTCCTGGAGTGTTTTTGTAACTAACAAACTGTTCTTTGTCAAGAAGAAGTTACAAGTTAAATTTACTAAGCTAAGCTAATCGCTTTTTGGCTCTCTACCTTACACACAGTGGCATCAATCTACTCATCAAACTCTGGGCAAGAAAGCACCAAAGTCAGGAGGATTTATCCTCTGGGAATCATGAAAATACCTCATTTAAAGGGAATCCATCCAGTTGCTGTTGAGATATTTCATTCCTTACTAAAGTGGTGGGCCGACTAATTAACATTACCAGCTCACACTGATAGCACAGCAAAAAAATAGGCACAAAAAAAGAAGTCAACATGGCTGCATGTCAGGCTGTCCTTGAAAACAAATCAAATGCCTCCCATGGTAAATTGCATGGATGATTGTGCGCATTAGACTCAAAATAATCAAGGCAACAGTAAACATGCCATTCTCTGTGATGCAGTTAGTTTTAAATATGCCACCTTGGTTTGACCTGTGGTTGTAATAATGTGATTGCAACATGAGATACATTATTTCTCACATTTTCACCAAAATTCAATCAGTGGATTGAATTTATTCTCATATATCATTTCTGTGCTGTGTATTAAACTGCAATGTAATATAATGAATCCCCTGATACAAACACAAGGTCTGGTCAATATGTTTTCATTAAGTCCACCAATATCAATACATGGTTCAGCATACGTTTTGAGCTCATAGCACTCCACTGACATTTTGATATAGGCATCTGATCGAGTCATTAAAAAAAGTTTTGTTCAGTTAAGACAAGGTTTGTTCTTTTCCCTCTTTTCTGATTCAGGATTTATCGCAAGAAAAAAATAACACTAACCTCTCTAGAAAAGGGAGAAAGATCTGTGCCAATAGCACATGAATGCAAGTGTTCTAAGTGAGACTTAGCTTTCAGCTCACAGTGGTGATGATTATCTGTTTCGTCTGGTTTTAATCATGAGTGGTTCGGTAATGGGAGTCTGATTCCCAGTAGCAGAACTGTGAGAGCGGATAAAACAGGCGCTGCATTAGTTTAGATAGAGACCATAAATCACCTCTCCTTGAATTCTTCAGAGAATCTCAGTCTCTGGCAAGTGGGAAAACCCGGCGTGTTGTTCATCAGGCAGTTCTTTTTCTCTTTCCTTTCTTTGTTTCCACTCTCCATCACTCCACAATGCCCAGATATATAATTACCCTTCCAGAGAAAGACAAAAGTCTGCACACACTCGCTGGCTGACACTCTCTCCGTTGTCTTTAAATCACCCCCAGCTCCCTGTGGAGTGTTCAGTATCTTTACACGGAGACTGATTAAACTTTGGTTGAGGAATATATCAGAGCCAGTTGAGGAATATGAATGCATTTTGCTCTTTTTCTCTGTTTTTGTTGAGTAGCTGGGTTTCCATCTGTAAAATGGAAAATGTCAGCTCGACTAAACATTTTCACTTTCAAGTGTGAAGAAAAACAAATGGGAATCTTGTTGACAGTACATTTCATTTTGCAATGCCCTTTTGTTCTTGGGTTAGAGTTACATACAATATATGAAGGATATACAGCATACAGTATTTACAAAAATGAATTTCCCTTTTCTCTTTTCTCTTTTTGAATTTACGTATTTTGTGGACATCTCTAAAACTCATTAATTAAATTGTTGTATATGTGCTGGAATTATTTCTTGGCTAAAAACAGCCAGATGTACTTTCTTCCTGGAGTGTATTTGTCACTGAGGTGTGAACAGATAAATTGTTAGTTGTCAAGAAACAGTTTTGTTTCTTCGTAGTTGTTCTTTGAGAATTCAGTTCACATTTTTAACCTCTTAACTAAGTTAGGCTAAGCTAATTTCTTGGCTCCAACTCCATACTGAAGACAGTGATATCAATCTTCAAATAATATGTGTATTTACCAAAATATCAAAGAAAACCAATTTATTAATGTTAGCACAGTTGATGGAAAAATAGCAGATTCAAATTGACATTTTTAGAATTTTTTATGACATCTTTATGATATATTTCTATCTCTAAAATGAAAAATATCAGCACAGTTTCTTTGTATTTTTAAACATTTTCACACTCAAGTGTGAAGAAAAACGAATGGGAATCTTGTTGTCTGTCCTCTTCATATTTCCCTTTTTGCACTCTCCTTGTACTCATCTCTGACTCATGTGCAGGGAAACAGTTAAGGTTCTTCTGCTGTATTTAAAGTCTAAAAAGGTTACAGCGGTCAGTGCGCTTAAACCCTATTGGCTGGTGCATTTAGGGAAGCTTAGCGATGATTGGACCATCTGGAACCAAATGGGATGCCTCACGTGAGAATAATAATACAAAAATATAACTAGCATTTCTGAGCATAAGTTCTGTGACTTACTGTTGTTGCCTTCGCTGTGCTGTATTTTTATGAACAAAACAAAACTCAAATCACATCCCCAGATGAGTAGAGAGGGAGGGGAGGGTGAGAAAAATAAGAGAGGCAGTCTGAAGAGGATCATACCACAGAGGCAGAGAACTACAGATGTAAAGACAAGGGGGAAAAAAAGCAGATAAAGAGATTGAGCGACTCTCTACTTGCTGAATCACCTGACCCCCGTTGCCACTCTTTCGCCCTCGATTCCCAGCTTTCTCCAACTCCCGTCATTTCTCTTTCTTCTCATTTTGTTTCTCTCCTCCACTTTCTGGTTTCTCGACTGCTTCACATTTTATTTCATTCCTCATCCCAACCCCCGCTGACCCAAACGTAAAGTAATTTTGCTGCAGTTGTGGTTATTGTTTTTGTTGGAGTCTGCCGCTCTGCTGGTGGCAGGCAGCCTGGAGGATTAGGATACAGTCGTGCAGAGAGACGCAGCATGATGCCACACTGAGCCATGAGGTAAGATAAGATATATTTACTCACATCTCATCCTCCGTGACCATAATATGATGCGCTTTGTTCTCCCATATCTTGGCTATTTGATTCATTCATTCATTTTAGATTCTTTATTGCACTAGTTCAGACTTTTCTGCACAATAATTCCATCTATTCAATTTCACCTACTCATGGCACAGCATAGATAATCAAATATAAGTGTGTTTCCATGTTCCAGTGCACTTAGTGCCTCATTTCATCTGCACAGACTCTGTAAATGGTTCGTTTTTTTTCTGGAGAATTTTGGAGAAAGTTGTTTCTATCTCTCCAGGCAAGCACAGTGTGTGGCAGACAGACATTTTCACAGTTGGGTGGAGGCACTCTGATCAGAACCCTCCCACTTATCTTACTGTAGTAACTGCATTTTCTACTTCTTTCAAGCTCTGTGGTTTGGACATAAAATTTGAGAGGATTTAAAGTCAGGCTTTAGTGTGAGGCTCTGCAGTGCAGTCAGTAGGATGGCCGCTGCCTAAACCCACATACAGTGTATACACTGCTACTCTATCCTTGATAAATAAAGGTAAACAATTTGAACTCTTGTCACACACTATTTCATTTGAAGCATTAAAATCTGATGGATTATTCAGGGTTTAACAAGCTGTGTGGCCAGTAGAGAATCTTAATAATGTGCTCGGAAAATGATGTTGAATTGTTGTCTTCCCCATCATGGTGATAATTTAGTTTGTTGTTTGGTATCAGCCTTGATAAGCTGTGATGTGTATTTGAAACCAAACTTACAAAACACCACTTGGAATATAGTTATAGTTTGTAATATGAAAAGTGTTTTGTGTAGTGACAGACCCACTGAGAATTATCACCTGATTCTCCAGTTCCCCTGAGCTCTGTAAAGTCTTTTAGTGGATTTCAGCTCATTGGTTTGGTTTTAGTGCCCGCGACTTAACATTTTGGGTTTGTTTTTTTTTATCTGCAGCAGGCAGCTGAAAATACCATTCAGCCACAACATTAAAACCACTGATATGTAAAGTCAGCCAGGGTCAGTCAGTTCTTCAAAACAAGAGAAAATTGCCAAGTGCGAGGGCCTGACTTTGACAAGGGCCGACTTTAGATGGATAAATGTCTGGTCAAAGCACCAAACTTGGTACTTTCCAAAAGTGGTCAAAGGAAGGACAATTGATGAACCAGCAACAGGGTCATAGGCGTCCAAGGCTCATTGACGGGCGTGTGGAGTAAAGTCTAGCCTTTCTGGTCCAATGAATATTATATATTCATGTGTCATTTACTGTGGTAAATTGTCTCACAAACAGTACTAGTGTTGAGGAGCTGGTATAATGTTGCAGTAATGTCAACAAGAAATGGAGGTTTAGCTTTTAAAGGCCTTTCTGACCTGATTAGAATTATGTGACAGTCCTTTGGGGCAGTTGGCTCCTTTTTAAATTAGTTTACGGTTACGTCATTGCTGTGTTTGCACAGTAACGTGGTTACACAGTGATACAAGGGTGGCTTTTTGTGAGTAAGTCACACCAGGTAATGTAATGTGGCGGGTCTTGATGCATTACAAACATATTTTCCTCAAAGCCAGATATGGAATTGGTCAGACTGGAAACAGTCCAGCCACAATACAAAGAAAAGGTGTGAAATAATGAGGAAAAGGAGCATGTTTCTTTTTTGCCAAGAAATCAGACTGAATCAGTTTTGTCTGATGCATCACATTTAAAATTCTGACCTTTCGTCGGGCTGTCATTGGGCCACCAGTTGAATTTGTGAGCATAGCTGGATGCGTGTGGAATACAGACTTGAGACTTACGGCCTATCAAAATGAGACATCTTGACATTTAATTACAGTGGCTATTCTGGGATAATACATGCAAGATTCATCCTAAACTAGAGCAGCGCTATCTGAGATAGCACATTTTGTCTTTTTAACCGAATCCTGACCTTTAAGCAGCAATTAGAAGGGGAGAAAAGTTGTCAAGCTCACAGGCAGTTGAGCGACTGTATTGGTGCAAACAATCAACAAAATGGAAAAGCGAAGCACAGATTTTCTGTGCTGGTCAGCCTGCAGCTGGGTCAGTTCATTCATGGTGTATTATGATTGATAGAAGAGGGTGTAATTAAAGAGAGACTTAATCTTCATTGTCTTTTTAATGAAACAGTAAGGACCTTTGGGAGTGAGCTGTCTGATGCATCAGATCCACCAGATGAGACTCTTAGCTGTGAATGAGATGTGAATGATCAAGATTATGGGAATTGATGACGGGGGTATTGCTTTTGTTCTGTAGTAGGATTGCATTCTAATTTTCCAATTTACAGTCCCTGCATCTTGAATTTAAAATCCTTCAACTTTTATTTCCCACAATGAGTCATCATGAAGTTGTTCCTCCCTTCTCCCCCTGATTTTACCCTTCTTTTCCTCTCCCAACTCACTATCTATCCCTTGACAATCCGCATAATATTACACAAAATAGAGATCATGGCAGTAAGTGGATTAAAAAAGTAAATTGCCTTTACTTAGGAGACTCTTTCGCTTGCTTTTCCCAGTAAACAAACAGGGTTACATAAAGTCTACAAAGCCTCCAGATGGACATGACCGAGGCCCAGTCATTTGGCTTGGAGTCATTTCCAGCACATGTGCACAAAACAAACAAACACACACACACACACGCACACCTGTATGTATGTGTTCTTCGGGCATTTAGGAGCTTATTCTCATTCCTTAATCCCATATTTGTTCTCTACATATCCACCTTTGCAACTGCCAAACATTCACCTTCATAGCAACCTTAAGCTCACTTTAAATCTAAATCCTGACCTTTGAGGCAGAGCAAGCTGACACATTTATCTATGTTCAGAAAAATAAAAGCAATTCTACTTGAGTAGAATCAATTTGTAAAATTTTCCATGTAGCTGCGGTCAGACAGGAGCCTCATATCTGCAGTGGAAAACGCTAACTGGTTGATATTTGATATTTCATATTGACAAAATAAAGCGTATCAGCAGATATTTGAGTCTGACCTTAATTTTTTATTGTGCTGAATATAAATTTAGACACACAGGGGTCACAAGCATGCACGAATCAGTAGTGACATCCCTGTAGACATGGCTATAGATAGCTACTTGGCCAAGAGTCAGTACCAGGTGGCATCTCAGAGGTAGCAAATGGAGCTGGCCTCCACTGAGCTGGAATATGCAGGACGAGCATTATATCTGCAAATAGACTATAATAATTTGACCAGTTAGAATGCAGAATATCATATAAAACAGTCATTAATTATTATCGTAGTGCTACCAAAACCGTCTCGCCATGTCTTCAAAATCCAGCTGAAATGGCTTTGACTATAATTTATGTCACTATAAAATGCTGTGGAACATCCATTTGCATTTTGTAATACAAAGAAACTGATGTTGCAATATACAGAGGCTAAATTCAGCTGTCAAAAGAATGATGTACTCACCCACAAAGGGTGACTGCAGAGGACATCAGACCATGCAGTCGTAAATCAGAAGGAGAATCAGACAGGCAGCACTTCTCACCAGCAAGCCTGATGTTATAAAGTTGAGTGTTTGAGATTGTGGGTGCTGTTTATCACTCGGGTTATCAAAGCAGTGCTTGCTATCACAGATGTTTTATTGAATCCGGCAAACAACAACTCCAACAAGCCGCACAGTGATTTGTGGTATTTCTGAACCTTCCTTGTTAGCAGAAAATGCAGCAAATGTCACCTCCTCTACTTTCCTTTTTATTCACCAACATCACTCAAAACTTTCTGAACTCGCTATTGATCTTGACAGGAGAAAGCATATACTACTTACATCAGTTTATTTGTAGAAAGCCAACACAGCATTTTTGAATATAAATACAGTATTTCACTTGCCATGGTACTGGCAAAAAATCAAACTGAAGATAAATATATGTAATGGTGATTTCATGAAGTATTGCTTTTCTGCTCCAACTGGCAGATTTCCGAAAAGTCTTTTTCTAGATCCTTTGTTACTTCTTGTAGAGCCTTCATCTAAATCCTGTGCAATAGGGTTTGGACACTTTTTGTTAAGTTTACAGAATACCAATTGGGCCTGAGGCAGAGATCTTGCCACTATCACTGTTTCTTAGCTTTACTTTCAGAGCATCTCATTGATGTTGGGTGTATTTCTTGGTTTATTTTTGCATTCTATACCTGCTGCTGGGCAATTTCAGCCCTTCACTTGCAGGTTGTGATCAGTTATCTGGACCTGTGGCAGTCTGATTTTCCCAAGGTTATCCAGTACTCTCAGAGGCTCTCTACCGCCACAATATTAAAAATCAGCCACAACATTAAGAATCACCTGGACTTCCTGGACTTCACAAGACCCCTGTCAACACTGGGCCACCTTCTTCGATTGCTCCATGGTCCAGTTCTGACACATGCATACAAATTGTAGGTGCTTTCTGCAGGGGACAGGGGTCAGCATGGGCACTCTGATTGGTCTGTGGCTACACAGCCCCATACATCCTTCCTTGGGCCACTTTTGGTAGGTACTAACCACTGCATACCAGGAGCACTTCACAACACCTGCCGTTTTTGATATGCTCTGACCCAGTCATCTAGTCATCACAGTTTTGTCCTTTTCAAAGTTGAGAAGATGTAGAGAAAAAGACAAGTAAAACCCCAGTGATCAAGAAGTGTTTGGGCATTGTCCATCGGTTGCTTACAGGTTATGTTGTGGGCAGCTGTCATCTCGACTGATCATCATCAGTTGAGCACTGAGAGGTAAATGACAAGCAAGGTCAGCAGAATTGATTGAAGTTTGAGCACTGCAGTGAGGTCAGCTGTAAAATCTGTGTGGCACACAATGCTTAAGGAAGCATTGTGGCGAGGTTTTGTCATCTTCGTGCTCACCGTAGGGGAACAATGGATCGTACCGGTGAAAAACTATTGCACTGAGAATCTCCCTTTATAGCACAAAATGCTGCTGAGCCTGTGCACTGCACTATGCCTTCCACACCAAGACCTCACCTTGATGAAATTGTCCACTATAATTGAATTTATGTTGGTTGCATCTTTATGCAGGCACTCTCTTTGTTCTCTTTGTTGAGGTTTACTAGAGATACTACTGAGCCAACTGAGGTCATGTCCTCTTGTATTTTGTCTGTGAATGTGTGGGTATGAGCAAGCAAGAAGGAGGTTACATTCTAGAAGTAAAAACATACACATGGTGGTTATTTCACAAGCTTAATCCAGTATGTCTGGACGTAATATAAGCATGTTTTGACCTATGGTTTGATCAAACAGTGTAAAGTTATGAAGGCTGGAATATCTGATGCAACAGTAAGCAAATACAACTCATAAAGCAGACACACTGGATCAATTGATGGATGTCAAGTAGACCGATCTTATTGATTTTCCATGTAGAGCAGGAGATGATGGATATGGCACGGTGAGTTGATGGACTGGTCGCCATACCTGAATGTGCACAATCATGACTCAACCTCGACTTTATGCAAGTCCATCAAGTGGGCTCAAGCAACTCAGATCAAACTGCCAAATTAAACACTGCTGATCAAGTGTGAACTAACCATGATGTCACCCATTGGTTTGTGGACAATCTTTTAAGAGCCTTGGGTGTGAGATTATGTGGTTCCCATCTTGGTTTTCTGCAACCAAAGCCTGTGCAATACTGACAAGAGTGTGGAGCTGCTGGGTGACGTACTGCAACTTGGGCGGTTGTTGGTTCTGGCTTGTCCATTCAGCAGGAAATAATGGCGGCCTGTCTGATCGCAATATTTTTTCTTCATCGTTATGACTAAACAATACACCAAAATATGTTTCTTTAAACATTCCAAGCAAGAAATAGGCAATACAGTTACAGAATCTTGATCCGTGTGTCTGTACCATAAAAATCTAGCCATTTATCCAATACCAACATTTGATGCATGGTTGGAATTGATATTGTACTGAGGTCGAGCCCAAAGGACTCATACTCAGAATTTAGGCCTTCCTGTTGGGAACTATAATTAACATGAATATGCTTTAAATGTTGACTGAATAAACAGAATATAAAAAATCTAGAAATAGAAGAAATCGAGGTTTGCAGGTGCACTGGGGCTTTCATGGCAGCAGTATTTCTAAAATCTTGGCACGAGCCCTGTCTCCTGTCCTTTTAATTTATCACATTTTACCCTCTGAGTTTTATAAAGTTTGTGTAAACTCTGCCCTTGAATTCCCGTTAATCCACATGTAAATGCAGAGGGAGTGAAGATTCTCCGCGATGACCCTCCTGGTTTGCCTCCATTATAGCACCGGTGCCCCACACCCCTATGCAAACCACACAGCGTAGATTTTACAGCGTGTTTGTGTAATTTCATACAGTTTGTGCTCATCCTCCTCTTCACTGAGAGACCCTGAGAGAAAAGGGAGGGTAAAAGTAGTTTATGTGATGGCATGTGAATAAATTTTCCTTCTCACTCTACACAATCAGATTTTATTGTCACTAGTCCTTGTTTATCTCCTCTACTGAGTCAGCAAGGACGACTGCACTGTTATGTGTCCTTCTCTTATTGTATATACATTATTGTTGTGTTAATCTCCTGCTGCCTGCTGTACGCCCACAGGCACAGCTGACCTCTGTTTGCTCCAACCACAGAGAATCATTGATTCACACACATACAGGCACATATATGGAGGAAATGTCCACCATTTGTCACACACACCTCCTCGATCCTGTGGCATCGCGTCAGACATCTTTGTGTCTGAGATACACACACTCTCTCACACACACACACACACACACACACACACACACACACACATGAGCTCGCTGTAAGTACAGCTGCTGATGTCTGCGCTTAGTAGCAGCTCTAAAGTTGGCACACATCTGTTCATGCATTGATCCACCCGCTCTGTGTGTGAGCTGTGTGTGTGTGGGGTGTTGTGCGAGTGTGCTGGACACACTGTATATCACACATCTTGTCATCTCTCTGATGATGCCGTGTGGGGGGAAGGTTTTCCCAACATTGTCCCCTGCGATCTCACACCGCATGACACTCCCCGTGCTGCATGTGTGTGTGCCGGTGTCCGTGTGCATTTATGTGTGTGTATGTATGTGTGTGTGTGTGAATGGAGTTTATCCCCGCTGGCCCAGATGCCCCGGCTAAATCCATCACCAGCGGTGCTGCACAGCGGTGCTAAGCTGGAACATTTGGCACCAAGCTAGGAATGAAAAAAAAGAAAAAAAAAGAAAAACAGGGACACACTCAGACATACACATATGCACACAAACACACACACATAGAAAATTGAGTTTGGGGATTTTTTTTTTTTTTAAAGAGATTCAGAGGTGGATTTTTTAGTGGAGGAGTTGGACCCAGGGAGCGGGACAGGAGCTCTTTCTCCGACGCTCTGAGCCTTTTGGTGGTGGTGGGGCCGGGACGTCCATCCCACTCTCTCCACCCGTTCATTCCTTCATCTGTCCAGTCCGGCTGACAGGATGGAGCAGTGCGAGGACGATGACGAACTGGGGATGTTAACCGCTTTCCAGTAAGTTCTGGTGTCCCCTGACACTTCTTGTTGTTTACTCGCTGAAGAACGTCTGTCATCTCCATTTTGGATTCTTTTGGAAAGTAGATTTTCTTTGCATTGAAGACACATTTTCAGCCCTCGCCACTTCTTTCAGCACGTCCTAATCAGAGTGTTAAAGCTTTTTAGTGAGAGCTTTGTTGATTAAGCTCCTTGGGAGGTTTACATGGAGGTTGCTGCTGGTTGTTGGAGCCGGTCATGGGCCTCTTGCTCAGTGTCACAGATTCTTTATGAATACAGTTGTGCTGTTTCACACCCATTGTTGGTGACTGATCTTTTGATGCCTTCCCTTATTGCTGTTTTTGTAGCATACATGGATTATGTGTTTTGTGGATTATGTGTTTCTGGTTTTATTGTTCGTAAGCTCTGCATTGTCTCTAATAATGTCACTTTATTCAGAGCTGAATATTGAGTCGTAAACCAAAAGCAATTAAATGTTGACACAAAGTACTCTACAAAGCTGAAACATGTGACCAGAAGCCAAGAGTGGCTGTACTTAGAATTATTTTTTAATGCCGTTATCTCGAGAAAACAAGCTTTGTAATCTTGGTAACAAAGAGCAAAAACTTTTTTACACCCGTAGTGCAAAACAAAAAGACAAGAAGAAAAAGAGATAATGAAATAATTAACTTGTGATCACGAAATAACGGCATTAATAATATTGCGAGCATTGGTCAGGTGGAGCTAATTTGATCTAAATCTTATACTGTTGGAGAGTTAAATAATAATGCATCATATTTTATAAACGGATCATAATTTTTATTGGAATCTTATTTAAATCTTGAGCTGAAAAGTAACTGGTAACTATATTTGTCAAATAGATACAGTAGAATAAAAAGTGGAGTACTTCCCTCTGACTTGTAGTGCAGTAGAAGTGTGAAGTAGCATGAAATGGAAATAATTCAATGGCTAATTTAACACCAGGCCAAGAGACAACAGTTGAACATCTACAGTGAAGTTAATCAATGTGATTTGTCCCTGAGAATAGATAAGTAACTAAAATGAAAATGTAATTATAAGTACACTACCTGAGTCAATGTACTTACTTTACACCACTAGTTATAAATGCACAAACACGATGCATGAGGTGAGAAAACGACTTTCACAAGCATAATTTACATCACAGAAACATTTTTTCTAAAACTTTTTGTCTCTCTCTGCTGACACTTTGTAATTTTAAATCATTTTTATGGATGTATATTGTATGTATGTCTCCATAGTAAGATTTTGCATCCCCGATCAAATTAGACTGAATGGGATGCAAAATGGCACTCACATATTGTCACCTTTCTCAGCGATGATTTGTAATACAGTAAATAAATTAATGTGCTAAACACAACATGTTCCACCTGACTGTCTGTTAGCATTATTGCTAATGAAACTCTTGGGGTCAGTGATACTCTTTTTTTTTCATCTCTTTTTTTCTTCATCATCTCTTCTCTATCGTCATATCTGATCTGAGCAAGCTGACGGACTTAATGCCGGACTGTCTTGCTGCAGGCTTTAAAGCAGCCATATTGTAATCTTGCTCACTGAATTGACGGCACGTGAGTCGTCTGTTACATAAGGCTGAGGTGGCTCCAAGCAGCCGAGGAAACCAGGACCTTGTAATTACTGAACACACTTAGAGATTACATCATGGATTGAGGGGGTTTAGCTTGCTGGCTGCAGGGAAGTGTGGCAGCATGTGTGTGTGTTGCTCGGTCTCATAAATGTTATTCATTTGCACATATATTTGCATGCATGTTGCTTCCTGCACTGCACATATTCAGTATGTAAACACATGCCTCAATGTGCGTTGCAAGCTGTAAGGTTGAGGTGTTGGCTTCACTCATCATACTGAGCAACTGAGGCTCAGGAAAGGATTTAATTGTTTTAATATCGTCCCTTCAACAGCCGGGTGGTGTGTTTACGCTAACTGTCATTTGGAGTGATAATCCGCATATAAACCCATGGACACATTGAAATCGTGTGATTGATGATCTGTCAGCAAAACAACGTGTAATTTTAACCAGATTTGTAATAAGACATCATAGTGATTTCCAGCCAGGGACTACATGAACAGAATGTGGAGCA
>JAJHUR010113077.1:18368-28944 GCA_027495735.1 Lutjanus campechanus | reverse complement strand
TATAATGACACCAGGGTGTGGTGTCGTGGTTAATATTTCAAGGGCATTTTTTGGCCCCGGCTGACGTGATTTTTAGGGACAGTTTGTCCTTTTGGGGAAATTGGTGCAATTTTATTGAGCTGGAAAATCATAGTTTTGCAGTGCATATACCATCACACAAACCGAGCAACATTCAGAAACACTTAGCGCACCTTCAGGCTGTGTATTCATACACTGGTTCTACTTTCTAATAAGACATGCTTTACAATATAAAGGTTAATAAATGCCACATAAATTAGTAATAAGCACTAATAAAAGCAACTTTTGCTCGTAGGAAATCCCTTCAGCTGGTGCACACCCTCCGTCCAGTACAACTAGCTCTTTAATCTCTCTTGATGGCTTATTAGAAAGTGAGAAACTAATGGCCCTTTATAATTACTTACATTTGTAAGTGCAGACTTGGTGACTTGTTAGAAAATTATTAGGTCATTGACAAAGGGTCGTGAGCTTCTCAGTTTTAAATTAGACATTATGAAGGCTGCTGTCATAAAAGTTAGTAAATCACAGTGAAGGGCACTTCCATTGTCACAGTCTGCAGGGGGCTGCAATTATAGGGGTTTATGTTAATAACGTCTTAATAAATGGATTTTGTCAGAATGGTCTGAAGTCCTGCAAGTGGTGGATCAAGTCTTGCACTTTGAATTAAAGACACGGCAGCCAAGTGAATATTTCAGAATGTAAAACCTGTTGTTATTAAGTTTCTACTGATATAGCGTTAATCGATAAATTATTAAAGCTCCCCTCCACTCAAAAATGTGTTTTTCTTATGTTTATGTAGCTACAATGTCTGACCTTCACTGAACTATGTGTTTAAAGTTTGTCACTGGAGAAGTGTTTTCACATTCCTCTAGTGCGGTGGTTCTCGGGACTCCTCGGGCTCAGGACCTCCAAGGGGGTCGGGAGATTGTTTCTCGGGGTTTGTTAGCTGGCTGTGGAAAGAAACGTATTGTGGCGAGCAGCTTGGAACGAAAGCCAGGAAGCAGCTTTTTACATTACATTGCCTATACTGGTGACATAATGTGAGTTTGGTAGCTTTCATTTACTATACAATAATTCCTCCACAGTCTCAGGCAGAGATGGGGGGGGTTACAAATACCACTTTGATTTTTCTGTGGGGTTGTTACTTAAAAAGCTTGAGAACCACTGCTCTAGTGAAGGGGGAGATGTCTGTGCACTTTACTGAAATCTGAGAATCAAACACATTCAAGGCAAGCTAGATTTGGTACCTAATAAATCTGAAAGCAAATCACTGTCTATTATGCTTCATGGAAGCAAAGCAACTTGAAACCTCCAGCATGGACTAGAGAGTTAGCATTAGCTGTGTCACCAGCAGCTAGTTACAAACTAACGAGCTAATGGACATCATAAACAAATAAAAGATACTAACTACATTTACCGTTCTGATACGTGTGCAAGTTGCCAATTTCGATGCACAACAACTTGGCTGAATCTCTTCAATGTTTCCTCTAACGTTAATGCTGTTTTGATGCGCACTGCTCTCTCACCAGTCAACCTAGTGATGGGTGGGCCTTAGGACCAAGTTCAGATGATGTTAAAATGCTAAATATTATTAAATATTAAATGTTAAATATTAAATTAATATGAAAATATTAACCCAACCAAAGTAAATGTTTGGAGGAAAAACTATGGTTTCATAGTTTTATAGTTTTCTACTGCAAGGTCAGTCTCAAAAAACACAACTTCAGTCAGTCTGATCCGATAGCTACACATATCATTAGCGATGCTAAGCGCACAGGAGAAGCCGAATGCAGCTAATTAGCTTGATTAGCTAGCAAAACGGAGGAGAAGCCAGGTGCAGCTACTCGGGTGGAGGGGGTGGAGTGTGTGGAGAGGGCAGGGACTATCTGCATATTCATGAATCCTTGAATACTAAATGAGTCCAAGGTGTAGAGCTATATGCAAGCCATTTCAACAAGGAAAACATCAGACACAATTTATTCCTTCTTGCAGAGCATTTTATATAGTTTAAAACATGACTTGATGTGGATTTTAAGTGAAATAAATGTTTGTATCTGATGCTCTTTTTTTTTAGATGACAGTTATCTTTCGCAGCCTGCAAAGTTGGCTTCTTCAGGGCTGCAGCTAGATAATGCATGTTGGCCCAAAAGCACTGAGACCACAGTGAGTGACATGTGTGCTATTGTTTATTATTATTAAATGAAAACCGTCACATGAACATGAACGCATACTACAAAACTTAACGCAACAACTTAAAACCAAAGAAAAGGCTAGAAAAGTGCTAGTTGAATAATATTCAGTTGCATTTTTCATACTTATTCTGAATTCAAAAATATTCCATAAACTTTTGAACACGTTTGTACTAAAACCTTATTTATTTAATCCTACATGCTCACTGATGCGCATCATGTATACATGCTGGAACACACACACACACACACACACACATATCTGCATCAACAAACAATTTCACACATCTATTGTGCTATTTCTGTGAGGAGCTCCTCCTCTCTGTTGTCATTTCACTGTGACTTCCTCCGGCTTTAGGAGAGAGGGGGAAAAAAAGACACTCCAGGCAGGAAGCAAATCACACTCGTGTGAGCCCTAAATACCTGCCATGTGAGAGAATACGTTTGCACTACGAAGTGAAAAAAGACAGAAGTTTTCTCAAAGTTTGCCTCCTCCCCTGCTCGGCGTTCTCGTCTCCCCTCCGTCTCCCCCTGCCTTCTGATCACCTCCAGGGATCGAGCTGTCACTCTCTATCACCTCTCACCTGTCACCGCTGTGTGTGTGAGCATGCCTGCGTGCACGCACGCTTGCGAGTAAATGTGTTAAAGTGCGCACACGTATGCGCCTGCATCACCTCTTGCCGCAAATCCTCCCAAAGTGAAAGGACATATAAGTTGACAGCTTCCCCGGCCGTATCAGATGTGACAATTTCCCCCCTCCAGCTGCTTTACCTTCCTCTCCCCTCTTCTGCCTGCTCCTCCTCAGTCCTGCCGGCGTTCGCTTGGCCCACACACACTTAAATGTGGGTCAGCGCCCACTGACTCAAGGGTTTGGCTGTGTGTTGTTTCCGTGTTTGTCAGTCTGTTTACGGGGGTGTAGCTGAAATGGTTGACATCTGAAAAGCTGAAAGATGGGCAGAGTTTTTATCTGTCATATCTTGAAGATGGCATTTCCATTTTTAAGGCTGTATAAAATTCCAAGATGAACATTTTGCCTGTCATAGTCAAACTCATATCAGTCAAAAGGAGAGTTCGTAAAACCAGCAGACACACAGTGAGCGGGCCCCTGTAGCTCCATTTCATCCTTCTTCCAAACTTCTAATGGACCATCTGTCTACAGCTTCAAGCAGGCATGGGAAGCAGCTAAAAACAACTCAGAAAAAACTTGAAAACTTTCAATTTAGCACAAAACTGCATTTCTTCCATTTTCAAGGTGGCTGAATAAAGAAAAATCACTTGGCAGCCTCTTTGCCAGAGGGAAAAGCTACAAGTTAGCTTGTTAGTATGAAAACAGAACCGCTCAGATGATACCTGCATCAAACAGCTGAATAATACCCTAGAAAACTATACAAATAGGAAACATCTTACATTACATTCTCTTACTTTAAGGTGGCAGAGAAAAGAAAAAACACATGCTGACCTCTGTGGTAGAAGGAAAACTAAAAAACTTAGCTTGTTAGCATGAAAACACAACTAGGCCTACACAAGATGTTGCCTGCATTAAACAGCTGAATAACAAGCTAGAAGAGTATATAGGGAACTTAAATACTAAAAAAAATCACTGTAGAACCATGTTTCTTTAACTTTAAAGGTGGATGACACACAAAAAAAACACATGCCACCTCTACACTACAGGAAAAACTAAAGTTAGCTTGTTAGCTAAAAAACACAGCTACACAAGATATATGAATTTAACAGCTGAATAATAACCCAAATAACTGTATACAGCATGTGAACTAAATAAATCACCATAGAATATCATTGAATAACTTTCAAAGAAGAAGAAAAAATAAATCCACAATGGCGACCTCTGCTCTAGACGAGGAAAAAAAAATACAAGTTAGCTTGTTGACATGAAAACAAAAACACATGCCACCTGCATCGAACTGCTTAATAATACCCTAGAAAACTATATACGGTACTTGAAAGCTGAAACATCACCATAGAACCGGTGACGTTTCTTTTATTTTTAAGGTCATGGAAGAAAAAATTAAAACAACGTGCTGACTTGTGGAAGAGGCAAAACGAAAGAAGTTAGCTTGTTAGCATGAAAACACAACTACATACTGTAAGATGCTAATGCTATGTTCGCCCTCTGTTTTTCAGGAGGTTCAAAATATGACATAATCTGTCGATGATGGCCTGGCCCTCCCTCCTCATACCAGCTGAAAATGCACCAATATGTTGATTTATATTTGATTCGTGGTTTATGCTTGACAAACTTAACCAACAAAACGTATTGGTGGCTTCAACCCGACAACTTTAAAACCGATAAATCACCATAGAACTGTATTGCATAATTTTTAATGTAGAAAAATAAAAAATAAACATACATGACGACCTCTGTGCTGGAGAAGGAAAGTCTACAAGTTAGCTTGTAAGCAAGAAAACTAAATCACACGCTACCTGCACAGCTGGATAATAAGACAATAGAGGCTTTTGGACAACTGATAAATAACCACAGTCTCATTTCTTTTGTTTTCAAGATGGCTGAAAAAATCTTCATGCTTGAGGGAAAGGCTACGTGTTAGCTTTTTTAAGCATTAAACCCCAAATATTCTTCTCCCTGCATCAAACAGCTGAACAATAACCCACGTAGCCACAGTATGTAGGCTACTTGAAAACTGAAAAATCACCATATGTGTCACCATTAATCCTGTTCGTCATGCATATTATAATCACAGCTCTCTACATGTCAAAGAAAGACTAAGCAGTCAGATGGAAATGTACACCACAGTAGGAGTAAATGCCTCATCGTCTCCATGCCTGTTCTTTATGATAAAAAAAGCACATGAAAGCATGTTTGACTTCATTTATTTGATGCACAAACACATTGTACAGGCAGTAAAATGCCTGTAGCAGCAGTTTTAATTTCTTTATCAATTCAGTTGTTAACTGAATCTCTTATCTCACATAACATGATAAAAGATTTAAAAAGAAATGTATATGAAATTCCAGACACAATAGAGCAGACATGTCAAAGGAATTTAAAAACAGAAGTATTAACCCACTGTAGAAACACAAAACTACTCTATGCAGGCTTGTGTGTGTGTGTGTGTGTGTGTGTGTGTGTGTGTGTGTGTGTGTGTGGTGTGTGTTTCAGATATAAGTCGTCATCTTCTCGCTCTTTATCAGTAATTGTCAGTGACAGTGAAGCTGGTTTTAACTGTATCTGATAAAAAAGAGGGCACAATGAGTGACACCAGAGGGAAATAAAGAGATTGTGTTACAGAGATGTCTGACAGTCATTTTACTTTTCAGCGGATTATCTAAAAGTTTTGTCTTTATAGATAATTCTCATGAAAGACGGCGTCTAGAAAGTGGGGAGTGATTCTGACTAGAAGACAGATGGTGAGAGTGTGGTACGGGTGTGAGAAAAATTAGAAAAGAGGAAAGGAACACTCGCAGGTTGATTGGTTGATGAATCCAGTGGAGGGACATGTCTGATCTGTCCCCGTGTGTGTGTTAATGAGTGTGTTTTTCTGTGTGGTGGATAGTAGTGACTGTTATCTGTCAGTGTGTGTAGCTCCTCAAGCTTCTTTGTCATACAGTGGCTATTACAAAGCAGTGTAAACCGTGGTGCAAATTGTGACAACTGTAAAAGACATTGCCAAGATATTATAAGAAAAGTAAATTAATATAAAAGTCTTAATTTAAGTGGAACCCCAGAGACAAAACGATGGCATACGTCTGAACCAAGTGAACATGTTTCTATAGAAAAGACACAACTATGGTCAGCGGTGAAAAGATGTTTAGAATATGTTAAAATGTTTTTTCACTGACTATTTGAAGATGATAATGAACGTTCACACTTAGAGCATATTTTAACAGAGTTGCCAGTGAAGTGTTGCTTAAAAGTTTGTGTAAAGCAACAATAAATGTGTGTTCTGAGTTTGTCACACCAGAAACACGCGTTTTTGCAGTTTTCTCTGCTCTGAAACACATCTCAGCATCAAACATCACCACAACCTGTAAACAACGTGAAAACATGGACACTCTGTCTAGCAGCTTTATTGGACATGTCCAGACATGTTTGAACCACCAGAGCCAGAGGACGGTGACAGGATGTTTTTTTTCCCTTCTGTGTCAGGTTGGAACTGAAGTTAGCTGAATTGAGCTGCTGGGCTGATTTGAACTGAGAGTCGCTGAAGGTACATTCAGTTCGGAATGTACCTTCAGAACTTAGGGAGATAGAGGTGGTGTCATTTGTGTGTCGGTTTGTGGTGCTTATATAGTTTTAGGGGGGCCATGGCTATGTTTCATCACCGAGCCACGTTGCAGATCCGCCCAATCATGAACAGCAGTTTATCCATCTAACTCCACAATTCAGTACTACATAGTTCTCAGTCTTTTTTCGTTTTCAGCAACTGTTTTAGAACAGACAAGAATAACTTTTTCTCCTCTTGTTTACACGGAGCAGAAACTGTGGTGCGACAGGAAGTGGAAGTGGCAATTCAAAAACATATGATTGGTTAACACATCACCACATGATTGGAGCACAAAAAACAAAACAAAAACAAAAACAAAAACAAACAACTTTACTTGTTGCGCCCCACCTCCAACATGCAGCAACAGTGTCATTGTCATGTACCAGAGAGGACCCAAACGCAGAATCACAAGGCAGAGGCAGGAATAAGGCAAAAACTGAAAACTTTACTGAGTCTTCCCAGTAGTACGGAGTACAGGCCGTTATCAAAAATCAAACTCAAAGTGATCAGGCAGAGGTACAGAGGCATCAGGCAAAAACACAAACCAGTAAACAGGCAAAGGTCAAAAATCCAGACGGCAAAAAACAGGAAACAGGCAGGATACGAGGCAGGCATGAGCACATACAACGATCTGGCAAACAACAGGGGAAAACTAACTGCTATAAATACTGGGGAGAAAATGAGCAGATCAGGGACAGGTGTGTGGTGGCAGAGCAGGCTGGTAACTGATAGGCTGACAGTCAATGCAGGGGAAGGGCAAATGGGTGTGGACAGAGTACTGGCGGGAAAAGCTGGCAGGTGCTGACTGGAGGAAGAGCAGAGGGGTGTGAGCAGGAGGAGCAGCAGGAGGGTGGAACTAAGAAGTTCCAGCAGAGTCCATGACAGTCATACGTCAGTTTCTGCCTTCATCTCGCCGGCCTCCAATGAAAATGACTTGTAGCCTGACGCTTAGTCGCCTTTGCTTTGTACGAAACTAAACTTAAATTTCTCAGTTGGAAGTGAGAAAAAAAAAGTTGCCACACAAAAGTCTCAAACTCCAGTCTTGTGTTTTACCCAGTCATCTTTCACATGCTCTTGTCCGTTTGAGCTTCTTTGTTGTTCTTTAATCTACATGTTGGCGCATATGCCTGCAGTATCAAACCTGTAACCAATTCCCCTTAAGTCAAGAAGCACTATTTGTCGGCAGCACACAGGATATATGGTCTGTATTTATGACGTTTTATGTGGAACATTAAATGTGTTGAAATGACATCTTTGTATAGACAGATTTCACCAACAGTGAAATATTACTTCTTTTTAGAAATGCCTTCATCCAAATCAATATCATCTTTCTTTCATTCTATATCTGAAGAAATCATGATAATAATTAAACATATCTGTATTTTGTGACATCTTCATGTTAAAACCGCATTTTAGCCAGTCAAAAAAGAGGGCAAAAAGAAGTCTTAGACGTTCAGACCGACTATCAATATCATCATCAGTTTTCAACTAGAAATCAAGGTTGAAATCCTAGTTGGTGGAAAGTTCATCCACATGTGCAGTTACAGGATCAATAATGTGTGAATTTCCACATGAACAGAACATGAAGCTGTGCGGGAATCGTTCACTGTGCAGTGCGTCCAGGCCTCGCTGTATTCAGGACATTTTACGTTAATCAATAGAGTCATGCTGCAGCGAGACTGAGTGGATTTCCCTGTTTGGAGAGTTACTGTAATATTAACTGTAACTAATCACTGACTGTGTGTTCTGGTCTGGGTGGAGTAATTGATTGTTACAGGACATTAGCAAAGTCTCATCTCACTGTGGCTGTGATGTGATGTGAGAGCACGGAGGTACAGATGACCTCGCTGTTACGTAACATGTTACAGAGTAATAAGGAGTCGTGGAGGAAGTAACCTGGAGGTCAGTTATGAAATATATATATTTCATATAATCATGAGGTTTTCTCAACAGCTGAGATTTCTCTGTCGCAGCAAAACAGGAATTATTTTCTAGAAAGGCTTTTGTAAATGACTGCAACCCAAATTGGATTTTCAGCTAAATTTTTCTTATTTAAGAATGCATTTTCCTTTTTTACACTGACATAATTTTCCAAAACATGTCAGCATTTTAAAAGACTAAAACATTGTTTGATGAACTCGGAGTGAGAATTGTGCCTGAGAGTCTTAATTCAGGGTGACAAAGTGCCCTGTTAATTTAAAGCATTTACAGGAAAGTTGGTTGTGACTGTTGAATTTTATGAGCATCTGCATGAGCAGTTTAATGTAGAATGTGTCTATAATTGCAAGTATTTTGTCCTGTTTGACAATGTTTTGTTGAAATATTTCAGTGACTGGAACAAATATCAATGTAAGTCTCAAGTGGCCATTTGAGGAACTTGGCCACGTGGGTCAAAATAGCAACAAGAATATGCAATATCAGGATAGACTTTCAAAATAAAGCTCGCTGAGAAACATTTGACATTTTATGAGTTTTGGGTGTGTGGGAAAGGAAAAAGTCAGGTACCCTTTGTCGTCATGGTGATGATAATAAACACGTGGTTAACGTGAAATGCTGCAGTAGTCTTAGTGTATTACAAATATGATTTAAGATGACAAACGTTATTACAACTACACATGTGCATTTAAAGTATATTTCAAGTGTACTTGAAAATGTATCACATAAAAAATAAAATCAATGTAGATTCATTTGTACTGCATGCATTTTATACCCGTGTAAACTCTTCCCAAATCTATCTTTCCTTACTTTTACATGTTCACTTTGCATGAGCAAGGACTTCCTATAAGCATTATAACGTCTCAATGTCCTCAAACAAGGACTTCCTAATTAGCAGCATCCTAGCTTGTTATTATCACTAAAAAAAATTGTCAGATATGTATTCCACATCAAACTACAAAGGTTACTGACCATAAATACTCAGTTTCAACAGTTTCAACCATAAAATTTGATGAGATTTTGTACCTGTTCCACTTTTATCTCGATCTCAACCGTAGACTGTTTTCACAGAGATCACCACCATCACTGATAAGTGTATTGTGCTTTGGCTCCCAATAGATGGCACAACAGACTGTCCACTAATAAGGTCAACAGGTCTAAGTTGTACAAATTGTACTCTCCTCATGTGTGGACGCAGGTTCTCTGGAGGTTAGGTTAGGGCTAGGGCAGGGGTCTGCAACCTTTATAATCTAAAGAGACATTTTTGGCCCAAAAAACAAATTTGAAAATATTTTCTTTGTTTGATTTGGCATCAATAGCTAGCTTATGGAGACTCAGGAAGACTTGCCACCATCAAAAGTTAGTTGACAAAATATTTTTTGGTGCAGAACCATTATTTTTACAGTTAAAGATCGTATTAATCAATTGACAATGTGAAAAAAATAGTTGAGACAATTCACCTTAAACTCTTGAGCTTTGAAATAAACGTTTGAAATAAAGCTTTGCCAACCTATAATCTTTAGCTGAGATTATTTTCTTTTCTCATTTGAATAAACTTGTCCACACCACCTCTTCCATACGTGGACTTTCTCACACTTTTTAGTACATTCTCTGACTTCTATGACACATCAAAACAACACTGAAAGGGTATAGTGTCATAGTTTGAAGCACAGTATATCAGGATATATTGTAAGTGACATCTTTGTTTGTAGTTGTTTAGAAACTGTGAAACTAACAACAATGTGGACATGAATGGCTCTACGATGATGAAAAAAAAAAAGCAGCAACAGAATGACAACTTGTAATGACAGGATGTGAAAGCTGATCCAGGCTGCTCTTTATTAACAGACGTGCACCTGTTCATTCATAATATCTCTGATTTAGACTTCATCGTCAGCAGCCACCACAAGCTATTTCTGTCAATCTGCCCCGCCCTGCCAGTCTTAATCTTTTAACCAGCTGCACGGCCATCTTCAATCTTTCAAAGGCATCCGCTGAAACTCTCATGAAGCTCAGCCAACGCTCCATAAACACTACATAGCCTGGAGACAGGTGAAGTTTTTTTGTTGCAGATTAAAAGTCCAAATCAGCAAGTTGTTTGAGCGGCGAGCCAAGAGAAGAGTGCGTGGAGGCCCGAGGCGCTGCACAGCAATGAGTCAGAGAGGGGATGAGGAGCAGAGAGAGACT
>JAJHUR010113077.1:0-18348 GCA_027495735.1 Lutjanus campechanus | reverse complement strand
GCAGAGAAAGAGACAGATTTAGGGCTGAGTTTAGGCGAGGAGGGGGCAGAGAGAGGGAGAATCAGAAGACTGAAAGGAAGAAGAATTGAAAAACTGAAGAAAAAAGAAGAGAGAAAGTGATTTGCATCTTACATCAGGAGGCGTTTAAAGTCTTTTTATTGTGCGATGCAAATATTTAGAAGGGGACAATTTCACGTCATAATCTAATACAGACTTTCACAACAACACACACACACACACACACACACACATATGCACAGTGTTTGTAAAAGGATTCACAATAAGATGATTAAAATCTGAATTGATTTGAATGAATGAATATAATATCCTGTTACAAAATGAGGCTCCAGAAATAGAGTGTAACTCATGAATGTGTGATTTTTAGGGTCTTATTTCTTGACGTAATTCATCTTTTTTGACGTATCTTTTGTTTTCATGAGTTGAAGCAAACAAAAAAAAAAAAGACCTTTTCTGTGCATGCAAAAGTTTTTTTTTCTCCCTAATTCTGCACACCAATTTGTAAAAATCCATGTTAGTGAGCACCTTTCCTGACAGGTGTGGCATGTAGAGCTCAACAGTGAGATTCCAGGAGTGAACATCTCCTTCATATTCTGAATATAGAATGTAGAATATCAGCCATAATGTCATAACCACCCAAGGCAGACATACCACACGCTGTGCGACTGTGAAATGACAGTATAGTATATTTGAGAGAAATAAACCTTTTGCATGCACAGAAGTCTTAGATATTTTCTTTACTTCAGCTCATGAAAAATGGAAGCAAAAACAAAAGTGCTGCATTTATAATTTTGTTGACTGTACTTTAAGCTAGCAATTTCCTACATTTCCCAGAATTCCTTTGATTAATCCCATCCATGGTTGTTGGAAGTTGTTCTTTTAAAAAAGAGCAGTGCAGTGCTTCTTTAAATACTGCTGCCAGGCAACCACCATATCAGCTGTACTTAACCTAATGAAGCAAACTCAGATCTGTATCTTTATATTATTGCTAGCTAGAAGCAGTTCACTTTCTAGTTAGTTAGTAGACGGTTAGCTAGCTAGACATCTGTGTAAAAAATAGACAGACAGACGGCACTGGCTCTGATTGAGAGTGATCAGCTGTTACCAAACACATCTCAGGACACAGGGGAACAGAGACCCATATGAAACCCTCGGAAGGAGGAGTAATCACAGGCAGCTTGCCCGGGGATATGTTGAAAGTGAGCTAACGTTAGCTTAACGCAAACCACAAGCTCTATGTTACCAGTTATTAGCACAGTTTAAATTAATGAAAACAACCCAAAATCTCAAGTAGAGCGCTAATTTGCCTCCAGGCTGCTGTTTGCTGCTCAAACCCTGTTAACCACGGTTGGTAAAATCACACAGCTCTGGGTGTTCAGCAACAGCCACCACTAGTTTGCATCTGTAAACTTTTTCCTCACCACCACAGAGGGCCGATCTCTAAATGAAAGGGCCAGTTCACCAAAAAATCAAAAATACATATTTTTCCTCTGGAAAATGCTCTTTATCTATCTGTACTGTTTTGGTGTGAGATGCAGAATTTTGGAGATACTGGCCGTCGAGATGTCTGCCTTCTCTCCTGTTGTATATAATGGAACTAGATGGCACTAGTCTTGTGGTGCTCAAAGCACGACACGAAACTACATGAAACTGCTCACAACAAAGTACGTGGATTATCTTGAGTAACGCCTTAAGCCCCACAAGCAAAGTGCCATTTAGTCCCATTGTATGGGAGAGAAGTCAGACATCTCTACAGCTGATATTTCCAAAACTCTGCAACTCACACTGCAAAACTCTTGATGGTTATACATGGAAATTATGTATTTTGGATTTTGGGATGTGAACTGTTTCTTTAACAATGTGAAAAAAACGCAAATGATGTTGGGTGCTTTTCTGCTCTGAGTTGAAGTTTCTTAACTCAAGGCGTTCAGAGCGCTCCTGCAAAATCACATGGTGCTCCAGGCATTGAAAAGACGTGGCGCCTGGGGCGCATTAGCAGTGCACAGAATGCTTCCTGCTCATAGAAAACAACTGGAAAACAACGGCTCTTTCTGCCAAAACTGCACGCTGTGTGATCCAACAGTTTGTTGATGAGCAGAGAAGCAACCAAGGGGACTCACTTTTCTATTTGTGAGGTTGAGAGTGATCAAGCTGCCCCTGGCTGTCTCTGTCAGGTCAGTCATACTCTAGGAAGTGTGTTTTGTGCACCTGTACGTGTGTGTGTGTGTGTTTGTGTGTGTGTGTGTGTGTGTGTGTGTGTGTGTGTGTGTGTGTGTGTGTGTTAGACAAAGAGAGAGGTGTCATCAGCTGTAGGAAGGAGGTTGGTGTGGTCAGGCTGATAGTAAATTCATGAAATGAATGGAAAGTTCTAGTGCTTGGAAGTGCTTGTGTGTATGTGTGCGTGTGTGTGTGTGTGTGTGTGTGTGTGCGTGTGCGTGTGCGTGTGTGTGTGTGCTGTCTTTCCTATGCATTTCTTGCATCCAAACACAACAAGCCCCGAGTCTAAACATGACCATATTGCAGGAAATCTTGCCCGTATGTTCAGCAAAAAAAAAAAAAAAAAGCCGCTAGTCAAATACAGCTGAGTGGAATTTATCGCAGAGGACACACAGAACCAAACACACATAAACAGATAAGCCACTCTGAATGAACATTTGTCTCATTGGGCACAAACTCGCAAAATGAAAGCCTGTAAATCAGGATGCATACAGTAAAATGCAGCAGATTTTTTTTTTCATTCAAAAGTAGAATGAAAATCCAGTTTCATAGTTACAGCGAATTAAATCCTTCCCCTAAATTTAAGGTCATGTGACACAAACAGTTTGGTTAAATTAGAGATGTGAAGTCCCTCCCCTTCCGGTCTGAGCTTACTTTGGAAAAAATATGAACAGTGGTCGACAGCAAGAGACAAATACGTTTTTGATCCTGTTTTAATTTGTGGCACTAATTACTTGTGATGTTTGTCCATTGTCTCGTCTCGCACAATATATATCATCAGAGATTTATCCTGGTCCTTATATCAGCCAGGAAGACAAAGAAGAGCAAGACCCATTTCTTGTGTGATGAGATCCCGGTATGAAAACACACAGGCATCGCAGCTTCAGCGGCTAACGTTAGCTTTTGCAGAGAGAAAGTCATGGTGTTTTGGTGCCAGCTACAGTTTCTTTCCTAAAGTGCACTTCACTGGCCATGTGTGCACATTACCGGTGACACAGCTAACTGATTAGTAGCGCTTTACACCTGGCTTCATGTCGCCGGCTTCCATTGAAAATGACTTGTAGCCTGTCACAGCTCCCTCCACCACCACCACCACCACAACCTTCCCTGTATGTGTTAAGCTTGTTGTCGTTCTCTGAGAAGATTCTTGGAAAGCCCCCTCAAGTTAGGTCAAATTTCATTTAAATAGCCCAATATCACAAATCACGATTTGCCTCAGGGGGCAAAGAGCAGAGCGTTTTCTTCCAAATCAAACTGTATACACAAATCCGGCAACCGCTTTGTGTGTTCCACCATCTGGTGTCCATTAGGTCATGTCCGTTACTCTCAGTGTTTGCTGGTTGTGTCTAGAAAGGAGACTCTTGCGAGATTTTTCATGGTTTCGGTTAAAATGTTCACTCTTGCGAGATCTCACAGGTCTGGGGTTCCCTTCCAGACACCATGTCTGCTGCTGCCTGACAGTGACAGTGAATAATTGGATTCACAACGTTAAACAGCGGCCCTCAGTGGCTGATGAAGGATGGCGATATTAACGTTCTTTAATGGAGAGGAGAAAAAACAGACCACCTCCACCACATTTAAGTGATGAAGTGCTGTGTAATATACAGTATGTTAAAAATATATATGGATTCAGATCAGATATTCAAATATCCAAGATTTTCAAGTTCCTTTCTGTAAATATTTTTGATCCACTTCTGGTGAACATCTACAGTATAGGTCCTCTGTTCACTCAGTAGATTGTCTGGTCTCAGAAAGCAGCATTGACGTGACTGTTTGAACACCCAAACTATGCAGGTTCTTTCCAACTTCCTGTGCACTGTTGTCTAAAGTAACATTACATAAAAAGTAAAGGTAAAAGTAGAAAATAATACACATCTTATGACAGCTCGCATTCATTCATGCTCATACTGTAGAGAGACACCACTGCAGCAATAGCACCTCATTAACATTAACCTGTATTTTGCTGGATTCATCTACGGCCACTGATAAAAATGTTCAGTTAGTCAGTGCAAGTGTCTGAACTGGCCAATATTGTACAGCAAATGGCAACAAAGGCAAAAAATCATGACAAAATGGCTTAAGAAGGTCGCTAGGACTGCATGTGAATGTGATTTCTGTTAAACCAAACCCAACCTCAACCCCCACAGATGTAGAATCATGAAGAAAATGCACAAATTACACACACAGATTCACACGGGGGAAACTTCTGCACACAGGGAAGACAACCTCCTCTGGGATGAGAGGAGCTACTGTCAAAGAACTGCTTGCACACGTGTGTTAGCGTGTGTGTGCGCGTGTGCACAGGGGTTCCAGCTGTTCGGGAAAACCCTCACAGGGGACCATCTATGCACATCTGGATAACAGATGATGTCTCATTCGCTGACAGACTGATGTTGTTTTAGAGTCAAGCTGTGCAATCACACCAGTGTGAACAATTAGTCAACAGTTTCTTTCCTCTTTCGCTCCTTTTCTGTCAGTCATTTGTTTGGGATTCAGATAACACGCACAAGATGTCAAAACCTGAATGAACCAACACAATTTTATCTATTAGCTATAATAATAATAACATAAATCCAGTGTTGTAAATATGTGTAACCTTAATTTAGTCTGGTTTAACTTTAGAGAGGTAAATGACATGTTGAGCACTATTTTACATTCTATGTGTGTGTGTGTTTTTGTGTGTGTTGTTCTCCAGGACACTGACGGACCTGCTGAAGCAGCAGGGAGGCGAGGTGAGCTCGGTGGAAAACGCCACTGCCAGTTCGCCCAGTGCAGGGAGAGCCAACGGCATCTCGGCCAGGATGCTGCGCAGCAGGAGTGGTGAGTACTGAGAGGGAGTGTGCGTGCACACACACACACACACACACACACAATATACAGGTACATTCAGGATAACACACAATATAATGGGAGCACTAGATCCTGCAGTAGAAAATCCGTATGTGCTGGTGTAAGTGAGATAAATAGAGTGAAACTGTGTGCGTGTGCGTGCGTGTGTGTGTGCGTGTGTGTGAAGTCAGTCAGTCCCATGCCAAATGACTAAAACATAAAACACAACTTCAGAGGAGCTCAACAAAGTGCTTCCATGCAGCAGTTTGAGTTCGGCTTGTTTTTGCGAGATTCTCTTTTTCTCTGTTTGCATAATGAACAGTGGTGTATGCAGGGTCACACATGTAATGAATTTCACTCCATCCAATTCTCAGGAGAGAGGATTTGTGCATCTACAATTAAGGCCAAAACATTTACGCAGGATCAACACATGAATTCTCAGAGTGTTAACCATCTCACAGCTCTGTCGAACGGTTATCTAAAACCTGTTTGTCTAGTGGAGGGTTGGAGGGTCACAGCAACTTATAGCAATTACTGCACAATGTGAGCAAATTCGAGTTACTGGTCTATAAGGTGACCAGATTTCCGACATGAAAACTGGGGACATTTCCAGTTCGGTTTTCAATATATCATTATTTCATGTATTTTGAACATGGTAACTGTTGCACTGTAAAATTTGGTACTAACTTAGTAACTTTGTAAACCAGGGCTTAAAAAGTTAGACACTTTGGTCGCAGCCTATTTTAGGCAAATATTTAACAAGGAGAATTGTGGGTTCAAAATCTGACCACTTTAGTCTATTATCTGGTGGTATTAACAATTACTGAGGCAGAAAACATCATTTCAACATTAATCAACATTATAATTAACATAATATAAACTGGGCTTGCTGCATGATAAAATGCCAAGTTTATTGCCTCTGATCTGTCACTGTCTGACTGAACAGCCTCGTGGAAGAGATATTTTACCATTCTTCATATTAAAAACAAATGAAATTTGTTAAAACAAGTTATTTGCTGTTTCCAAAGTCACTCTATTGAACTGAGACTTATTCCATATTCTGTTCACATTCAATGGCTGCACCGTGCACAACGCTATATTAGAAACAGTCAAATGATCATTCAGAATTAAAAAGCAAAACTCTAAAATAGTTCTCACTCACTTCATGTGAGATTTGGGATGTATTCCTCAAGATTTTTTTGGCCATCTTTCTGCAGTGAGGGGCACATTTTGCTGCAGCCAACAGTAAGAGATAAATCCATCATAATGCTGCCATTACTGCCAGTATTTCACCCAAAAGTGTTGGGTAGTGAATGAAGTGTTCTCACTTGGAATTTTTGTGCCTGATATTACAAAAGTTGCAGCAAAGCTCAGTCCAGCGCATTTTATTCCTTGTTAGAACGCAGTGCACACATTGCATCATCATTGTTTAATCTCTTGAAGTATTTCTACACAGAGCTGGTGACACCATCTTGTGTTAGTCATATTTAAATGGTAGAGCCAGTGCTCAGTGTGCTCAGCCAGTAACACATACAACGCACACTATGCCTCATCATGTAACCCTAACCCTACCCACTTCAGGGATGCGCCAAGGCGCTAGTGATTCCATAAGCAGCGTTGCCAACTTGGTGACTTTCTCGCTAAATCTGGCGACTTTCCAAATCCTCTTGGCAACTTTTTTTTTGTCAAAAGCGTCTAGTGACAAATCTAGCGACTTTTTCTGGTGTTTTGGGGACTCCGACATGAAAGCACGTATCGTTCTGCTGCCGTGAGCCCCTCCCACCGTCCCAAAGCACTCACAAGTGGTCAGTCTCACAGTAGCCTCGCGCAGCAGTCCCAGCTGCAGTCAGATTAGAGAGGAGACCCACACCACTCTGCGTCCAATGCAATTACAGTTACTGATCAAAAAGTTGGTGATTACAAAGAGTGTACATCCAAATATTGTTTACGGGTTGCCTGCACTCCTCTAGTTTGTGTATGGGCTGAAGGGAGAGGACAGAGTGAGAGACTGAACAATAGAGGATCTCCATCTGTAAGTGGAACACATGCTTGTTGCACGTGCAACACTGCTGCTCTCCTCTCACACATGTAAACTGTTTAATTAGTATGTTAATGTAAGCAGGCTGCAGGCAGCATGCGCCATTTTCCATACATTGTCTATACATCCAGATGCAGCAGCATGCATATAAGAAATTTTGAACAGGTGTACACACCATTCTTTAGTGTCACATTGTTGAGTGTCATCGCATCGTTTTCATGTTTGGACTGTTGTTCATTTTGGTTGTGACTGTGCATGTGTGTCCCCGTGTTCCCCATGCGGTTCGATTAGTATGCACATTTGTGTGCCTGGATGTGAACATGCGAGTGCGTATGTGGGTGTGTGTGTGTGTGTGTGAGAGGGAGGGAGAAGGGTGCAGTGTTTGATATGAGAGGCCCCCTGCAGCGTCTATCTCTCATCTCTTGTGATGTAGAATTTCACACACTGCTAATGACACGATATGACACAGTGTACGTGGTGGACGCTTTAATCCAGAGTGTTTCATTGATCATACTCACTTGAAAAGGGCAACAGACACATACGCTGGAAGTAACATAAAAAGAGAGGAAAACAGATGTTTGTTGGGCAAACACTGGCAGCAGCCTTATTATTTTATCTCCAAAGTTGCTGAGTAAATGCTGCTTGTGGCCAGAGAGCCCAAAGCACATGTGCGTGCACAAGAAATCTATGGAGCTGTGATTGGAGTGAATAGAAAGTGATCCGCAGATACTACAGAACTTCACGGCCCTGCAGTTATCACATCATAAATATTAATGGACACGTATCGGTTGATCTCAGTAACTATCATGATCTCTGCTGGCTGGTTGTAAGCATGCTGAAATTAGCTGCTTGTTATGCTTGGTTTTAATGAAAATCTGCAGAATCTTGTATCACAGCAGCTCAACTGACTACTACTGCTTCTAGTCAAAATAAAACACATACACCCTATCTATCGATCCCCAAAGTATCAATACCAAAATACCAAAAATATAGTGTGGCAAAGACAAGTACCCAGGTGCCTGTAGCCAACAATGCTTTGTGCACCTGGGATGTAAATAGCCAGTGTTGCTATTTACACCTTCATGACAGGGACGAACCATGATCTTTCCCTAAACCTGAGCAACTCGTTTTGTAAATACGGGAGTCGTTGCGTGAGTAGCCGAACAGCTGCTGTGTCTCTATTCGCACCCAGGTACAAACAGATACCCCATAATTCCACAGTTGTATGCCTCCGCCAACTAGTAAAGTTACAGTTCACATCCATGTCTGTCCAGACTCATAATTCATGTAGTCAGAACTTTGAAGGAATTTAATATGGAACTTACCACTCTACTGACTTGTAACTCTGATGGCATTTAATAAAAGGTAAGAGAAACATGCTGTCATCACTTAGAGACTATTTTTACAGAGGACAGATGACTGATATGATGTCACAGTGAAGTTGACATTTGACCCTTTGGATATAAATGTCATCACCTCATCATTTTCTCCTACTAGATATTTGTGGGATTTTTTTTTTTTTTTTTTTCTAAGTCTAAGTGGACGCTTGTACCAAGTTTTAAAAAAAATTCCCTCCAAGCGTTTCCAAGGTATCGCACTCATGTGAATGGGGTGACCTGAAAACATAATGCCTGTGCCCTCACCTGTTGCTGGCATAGAGCCATTAAAATAAAGTTTTTTCCAGGTTTTTCAAGAATTCTGAATCACAGAGGTCCTTCAGCATACAGTCATAAACGTGCACAAAAATAAAATAAAATAGGCTGATTGGTCCAGTATTATTCAAGATTATCTGCGGACAAGCTTCAAGCCTGTTGATCACTCACTCACTCCTCGCTCACTCACGCGTGCACACATGCACGGTGTAATGATTGCATAATGATGATAATTATGTCAAAATATGGTTGTGCCTGGCTGAAGCCTCATTATCTCAGCTGCACTTTCACGAATTTGGTCACAGCTGCATAGACAGCCGCGTCACAATTGACATATCTCGCATTGTTAACGACAGTGGAAAATAATTTGTGTATCCGCCCCGTGATTCCGATATTCTCCAAAATTTAATGAGTTCTTCCTTAATTGGCCCGTGCTACACCCTTCCACCAAGTTTCATGAAACTCATGCCAGTAATTTTTCAAACATTTTTGCTGACAAGCGGACAAACAAACCAAATAGAACACGTGATCTCCTCGGCGGAGGTAATTATGATGTTACTGTAACTTGTTACTCGGTAACGCGTTACTGCCCGACACTGCATTCAGATCTTGTTACTGTTTCTTCATCTCTCCTCTGCTTTCAGTCTCTTTCCAAATAATTTCTGCATACATTTCACTCCATTCCCCTTTTCTCTCTCTTTTTTTTCCCGAGCTCCTGCTGTTTCTCCTGTTGCTGCCCTCAAAAAGGTTTATGTCTTATTTAGTTGTCGACAGCGCATTGAGTAATTTTAAATCTCCTGCTGCTGAGAATCAGCGACTGCTCGGGGATTGACATGACCAGCAGCTTCTGGAGGGCCAGACGTCTTACAACCACTGGATGTTTTTAAGCACACGGTGGAGTCTTACAAAGGAAACAGCATGTGGCAGAAAATGTTGATTGAATAAAAAACTTTAAGCGAATGTAGTTGTGAGACATATAAGCGAGTCCACTTCCTAATTTGAAGTGACAGTGGTGAAAGGCAGGGGACTTGGCAGAGAAATCGGTGTTGATGATGATACCTATTGATGCTAATGTGTTCCATATTTACGCACATTACACCCACTTCTTCTCAGCGGAGGAAAATGTCCACTGGCTGTTTGCGATCAATAAAAACAGACAGGGAAAAAAAAAACTTTGTCCAGCGGGCTGCTTTGTGCCAACAAAACAAAACAAAAATCCTCATCATATCACATCCAAACTCACTCTGACAGGTGTTGTTTGGGAGGGGAAAAAAAAGTTTGGTGGGAAATCAGAATTTCGCCAGAAGACTGTCTTATAACACGTCACCTTAAAGCTGTCTAAACATAAATTCTTTTGGGTCATAACATGGCTGTGGTTGACATTTGAGGGTCGACACGTCAGTGCTTCACATCATGAATCACCTCCCCCTGTCCCACATCCTCATCCTCTGTTCACATACAGAGGATACAGCTGATACAACTCTGTAGGAGTGTTTTTGTTTTTATTGGTATAGGATGCTGTGAATTCAAGCTGGCACACACACACGTGAATGCAAAATGTAACGCAAAATGTTCCCTAATTGAACCACAGGATAAAGTGGAACACTACATAGATTGCCCGGGCAGAGAACAGATGAACAGTATTGGTTTTTCCATAATAGACAAGATGGCAGACAGAGGCCTCTTTGGAAAAAGTAATGCTCATTACACACACAGTAATTGAACACATTTGAAGCTATTGGTTGCAAGTGTTAAAAGGCCTGCTGCTGATCTTCCTTTTTGCAAATGCAAAGTCAAACCCATATCCCATCCCATAGACAACAATACAATTTTGTGCATTTTTGAATGATAATTTTAACAAGTTTGTATGCATTCATGCTGAGGTAAACAAACTTTTATTTTACAGACGTGTCTAAGAATTATTCTGTGACCTTGCCGGAACCTGAGCATTTGTGGCATCTTAATATATTAAGGTTAATCAATCAGTATTCTCCCTTCTAAGTCAATCTGTGAGTCTACACAAGGAGCACATGCCGCTAATATTGAATTACCAGATACTATTAGATTCAGTGTTGTCTGTAAATAACAAAACCTGTCAATAGTTGAGTCAAAGTGTTGACCTAAACTAGTCTGAGATTTAGTTAGAGACGACCGTCTTACGTTGCTTACTTTGTGAGGCAGCTGGATTCGCAAGATCACGTGAGAATCCATCTTGCCAGGCTTCAAGTTATCCATTAGTGTCCGCACCAAAAGTGGTGCAGCCAATCAGCGTCCTAGGAAGGACTACTGGCAGCAACAGGGGTGGTTTAAGGTGGGATGACAGTCAGAAGTGTCCATGGAAGCAACTCATCTTGTACAAACGATGGCGACTCCTGAAGAGGTTGTCGTAGATACTGTGATAGCATCGATTATATCAGAAGTGGAGAGTATTTCTTCATTGAAAGAAGCACAAAGAATCACAATGAAGAAGATGTTTTCGTTTTTCTCCTGACCATCTTTGGCAAGAATTTGTTCTGACTTGCTGAAGATAGTTCGTCCAACCACCTGCAAAGTGTTTTTTTTTAAGTGCCTGCCCTTTTCCAAACAGTTTCTAAGAACAAATTCCCAGATGGTTCTGCGTAACAAACCACCACACTGTCGTACTGTGACGTTATGACTGAACTCCAGCAGCCTCACATTCAAGCTAATGTTAGCTCTCCATCAGTAATAACAGTTACCGTTCTGGGGAGGATCATACTTCATTCTTTCTGCTTTCTTTTTGGATTCCTTTCATTTCCAGGAAGGATGGGGAAACTTTTACAAATGCAAAGTTGAAATCATAAGCATACACACATCCATGTTTCATTCAGTACATTTAGTTACATTTTGTTGCTACAGCATTAACTGGTCTGGTCTGACAAATAGCTTGTGGTGGCTAATGTTTGCAAACTTTATTGCATATGAGCTGAGTTTTCTGATTTTAGCTGGTAATTTTTTTTTTCTTTTACATTTCTAATGAAAGTCGTTTAAGTCTAATTTAATTATTTCACCTTTATGCTCCTGATCTAAGAACATGGACGAGGATGGCATCCCTACAGTTTCATACTGCACTGTGTTCACCCCTAGTTTTTGAGAGATCCTATCACATCTGAGGGATGTGATTCAAATTCCTCTGGCAGCTACACAACGCCCACAAATTTGGTTTGACACTGAAACACGTCACAACTAATGTTGCATTCACATGGATTCAGACAGACAGTAAGGGGAGGACACCCACTGCAAAACAGCAAAACGAAATACACACGACACTCTGTTGCTGTAGTGACGCACTGTTTACACTGAATGATAAAATACATTCAATAAAATTATTTTGTGTGCATTATTTTATATAATTATTATAGCAATGTATGTGGCTATAAAATTCTGCTCTCTCTAACTATTGTATTCCATTTTTGATGTTACATTTCCTGCAAAATGTGAGGTTTTTCATTCATTTCCAACACGAATAGTGAAAGGAGAACTTTGTGTGTCCCGTCTTCATGTTTGGATACGTCACCCTCTCTTGTAACATCTTGTTACAATTTTAAGCTCTGTTCATATTGGCCATGTGTGATGGAGCTATGTCACCTTTGGTTGAAAACTCACTCTCTCAGAGGATGGTAAAAAGTTAAAATATTTTATCTTTGGTACCGGCGAAGGTATTCTCTGCCAGCCTCACATAGTTTCACAGTCCCTCTCTCATCCACTATAATGATGTCTGGTTTGCTGTCTGCCTTAATCCATGTGAACGCAACATAAGACTATAACTTGGGTTTCACTGTGACTTGAAGAGTTAGAAATGCCAAAAAGTCAGAAAAAGACAGTTTTTGACATTTACATGAACCATCAGCAGCTGATGTTAACTGAGGACCAGGGAGGCAAATATTTGGTCTAAAAGTCTCCAACAAACATGACTCATTGCAGAAAGAAAGCTTGAAGCAAAAAGCGATGACCTATTTATCAAAGACGACTGCAGAAGTACTGTAGCATGACCCAGTAACAAATCACTCTTCATAACACAAATTTCACCTTTTCCTCTCTCACTTCTTCTTTTTTTATTTTCTTCTTCTCTCTTTTGCCCCAGCTGTCAGAGGAGCTGCTCTTTGACGCTCATCTCCTCCAAAATGTTTTCCTGCACTCTCAACTCTTCCCCGGGGTCATGAGAGGCAAACTACTTATTCTTGTAAATTAATGATCTCAGGGTAAAATCTTTGCTCCCCTGCTCGTGTCATGTTGATTATTCTGACAAAAGGCATGTGTACGACCAACTCAGCAGATCGCGCGGAGCCAGGATTATAAAGAGCGCGGGGGTGGGAGAGGGTTGTGTTTGTCTGCTCTGACTCTGCTGCGGTAAATGGTGATGCACACAGACTTTCACATATGATCTCACTGATGACAGACGTGGTGCACGCTCTGCTTCTCGCTTTATTCTCGTACCGTCGCCGTCTCTCTTTCTCTCGCATGCAGACGCACGGGGACGTTCATGTTTCATCTCGGTGATGACAGACGCCATGCAATGCACTCTTCGCCTTCATCACTTTCCCCACGGCACTTAAGACTCCTTTTATGTACCGTTTCACACACAAACACACGCTCAGGGATGCACATTTAGACACAAAACACACACACACACATGTATATACAGAGACACGTGTTGGCCTCACTGCTTTTCTTGGAGTTTTTCACGGTCATGAGCACATACAATAGAATGAATGCTGGTGGAAACAGCAGGCAGATACTATAGGTCTGTGTGTGTGTGTGTGTGTGTGTGTGTGTGAGACAGGAAGAGAAAGGAATCCCGTAACATCAGGAATGCCTTTACCTCCTCCTCCTCCTCTTAAGTTGCTGACCTGAAAATGAATCTAAATCTAAATCTCTTGCTGGAGCATTATTTGTGCCTCTGCTAAAGAAGTCAGATTATCCAAAGTCTTGCTCAAGTCTTCCTAACCCAAAGTCTATCTGGTCTTATGCTACGTTCCATTTGTACTGGGAAGTCGGGATTTCCGAGTTCCCAGTGGGAAATTTCAACTGGAACGGCCCCTGAAGTCGGAATTCCGAGTCGGAAAGTCGGAGAATCCTCACCACCCCCCGAGTCGACAATCAAAGATGGCTGCCCCCTGTGTAAACAGTAGAAGCTCCTGTAATATTCCATTTATTAGCACTTCTGACTAGTGCTTGTCACTGTAAATCAGCCGTATACATAGTATTGTTAGACATATATATATGGAAAGCTGCTATAGTGTTATTTACATTTTTCATGTGGTATGTGCAAATTACAACAACAAATTAGCAATGACTCATATTCGGACAAGGCAAGCGCCAGAATAGCTTTTTTAGACGTTACCATCTTGTTTTCGACTACTTCTTCCCGTTTAATGGCAGTTGGCAACTTTTTTCCGACTTTGTTACTGGAACGCTGATAACTCGGCTGTGACATCATTCCCATCTCCGACTTCCGACTTCCGAGGTAAATGGAACGCAGCATTAGTCCCAAGTTGCTAGGACCTGCTGTACTGGAGATGCATCAAGTTTTCCTTTCAAAATAAAAGCCAAAATACAGTACATTTGAACTAGAATTACAGGAATTATGCGATTGTATGCCTCTGCCACGTGATTCCCGTGAATAATTCCAGTGAGAAACATGCTGCCTTCACTTCGAGACTATTTTTACAGAGGAGGACAGAGGACTGAAAGAGTGCTGAACATTATGTCACAGTGAAGTTGACCTTTGACCTTTTGGATATAAAATGTCACCACTTCATCGTTTTATTCTGGTAGATATTTGTGTGAAATTTTGTTCATAAGTAGTGTATAAATTCTTGAATTATGGCCAAAAACTTGTTTTTTGAGGTCTCAATGACCTTGACCTTTGACCACCAAAGTCCAAATGGATGTTTGTACCAAGTTTGAAGAAATTCATTCAAGGTGTTCTTGAGATATCACGTTCACGCGAATGGGACGGAGTAGAGGTGACAGCGACGTTGACATTTGACCACCAGAATGTAATTGGTTTTTCCTTGAGTTCAAGTGAACATTCATGTCAAATTTTAAGAAATTTCCTTTTAGCGTTCCTGAGATATCTTGTTCACGACAATGGGGCAGGCTAGAATTCACAGTGACCTTGATATTTGACTGCCTAAATCTAATCAGTTCGTCCTCGCGTCCAAATGGATGTCTGTACCAAGTTTGAAGAAATTCGCTCAAGGTGTTCTTGAGATATCGCTTTCCCAAGAACAGGATGGACACATCAGTCTTTGTCCTGTATTTTTACAACCTTATGATGCAGAGAAACCTCAGTTTTATTAAACTTTTATATAATATCTAGTGAATTGAAATCAACGTCCATGTGGGGACCTTTCTGTCCTTTCTGTTGCCTACGTAGGCTTTAATCTAATATCTCAGGAAAGGTCGCAGCAACTCGAAACAGAAACAGGTAGCTAGGTCAAAGTGTGGTTTACAGACATTAAAATGAACTAGTTCACGATTATTTCGTTTTTTTAAAGTTAGTGGAAATGTCTGGAGAACACAAATCAGAAACAATCTTACACAGCCACCAATAGCCAACTGTGCAGAAATAGCAAGTGAATAGACATGGAAAATAAAAAAGTTGCACAGTGCTAGGTTTTAGATTTGCAAGAGTGTTAAAAGACCACTAGGAAATTAGTTGCTAGATAACGGTGACACGCAACTTCAGCAGGGAAAATTAGCAATCACTGAAAAGATACACCGTTTATAATGCGTTCAATATGAGTGCTATGACTGTTCAAGGTAGAAGTACTCGAAGTACTTGAATTTTGTAATTTTTAGAAAATGTAATGTTAGAATAAAATATACACATATTTAGGAAAAGTCATTGACCTATAGTTACCTGGGTTTTATTTCAATACAGTTCTTGCAGTGCAAAATTTAAAAACAGTCAAAATGCCTGCCTTGGTAGTTGCAGTGTGAAAAAGAAAATCTTTAATGAGCATCACTGAGTCGCTGAGAGAGAGTATTCATATATAAATTGGTATCAAATGCCACTTTGCTTCCTCCATACAGTATATAACTGTTCCTCAAAGCCGTCTTCAAAACACAGACTGTACTTTTACATGAGAAGTTTCAAATATCACTTGCTGAGCAATATTTAAATAATGAATGTCCTTTTCATTAAGTGGGTTATTCTCACTCTCTCTCTCTTTGTGGACACCCCCTAACACTCTGTAGAGCAACACACACACACGTAACCACCTCCACTCTGGACCGAGTCGTTCTCCTCCTCCCTCCGATCTGTCAGCCTGTTTCCACACTCCTGAATCGTTCAGACACATGATACAAAGGAAACCTGATCTTCACCTTAATCGTCTGCAGCCTGCGATTCCCACCGAGAGAGAAGATGTTACATAACTCATTAAGCAGCGATCCTGCCCTCTTGTTCTGCGCTTAAAAGATCCCGATGCCACTTGGTGGTGCTTAATGGAGAAATTTATATGTGCAACCATGCTGGAGTTTTAACATCCACAACCCCCGAACCAGAACCTCACTTCCTGTTTTATGTATTGGCTTGCACACACACACACTTACATACTTTTTCCATTACGCAATCACTGAAACCTCATACTCTAAAAGAGGGTTTGGCCAAGCAGACGGACTCAATAAGTACTGTTGGTGTTTCTCTGCAGGTGAGTGTGTGTGCACATGGGTGTGGAACATCGGCGCGAGCATTCTGATTTAGGTCTACATGTGCACCACTTCCTGTAAAGTTCATTCACAGTGTGTGTCGCCATCTTGCGCTGGTGATGGCATTTCGAGTCAGTCTGCACAGTGGTGACCAGTGTTGGAGCCGTGCTTTCGAGCTCCTGCCCATGCAGGCAGCTGACTTAATCGCGAGCAGAGCTCAGCTGTCAATCATGGCACGAAACCCCCTTTTTTATAGCATCAAATAACTAATCAACCAGACTGATGAGAAAAATGAACATGTGCGTGATTAGAACTACCTGCAATGACAGAAACCACTTTTTGGAAAAATTTATTTGACATGTACTTTGATATTTTTGTCCTATTTATTAACATTGAGGAGACAGGATTGACGACCTATACTGCAGCCAGCCACCAGGGGGCGATCAAGACGTTCTGGCTTCACTTTTGGCAAGCTCTCATGTTGTCCATTTCTATATATAACAAAGGTGTTTGCCTGGCATAAACCTACTTTTTTTTTGGATAAATTTCATGCTGTGGACCAGTTTTTTATGACTTTATTGCAGTGATTGAAAGTTCATCATTCAAGACAACTGTTTCTAAGTGTAAGAGCTGCTGCTGCTCAACATTACCATTGTGTTATCATACTATTTGTTGTGCTGTCATGCTATTTATTGATTTGATGATGGTTGTCGTCCTGTTGTTGATTCTGTGCGTCAGCTGTCTGCCTCTCTTGCCTATGTAGTGCAGGCTTTGTTTGTATCTGCATATTTTATTTTTTTCAACGCTTTTTAATCGCTCATTATATTTTTCAGTGCCTTAATTATAGTCTGTGCTTCCAGCTATTGCCTGCCCAGTGACTTCAGAAGAAAATTAGCTTCTCTGGCTAACTCTGACATATTTTTAGAAATGTTATTAATATGCGTTGTCCCTGTCAAATAAAGTAATAAATTAAACTATACATTTTTTATTTTTTTGTATAGATTAAATTAATACATAAAAATAAATTAAATGACACAAAGTCAACTCAACAGCAACAGAAGAGTATTAATAATAATACAAAAAAAAAAATGCAATTAACCAATTAACCAAAACCAGTTATTTTTCCCCCAGTGACCAGTGGAGTTATTAAATGTGAAGAGCATTTACATCAGTGCACACACACACACACACACACACACACACACACACAGGAACAGTCCCAGTGTGTCTTGACCTGTCAGTCATTTATTGTTGCTCCAATGATGTCATGAGGAACAACAGATGATGATGAGAAGAAGGTGATGGAGGATGAGGATGATGAAGATAGTGATCATGATGATGATGACAGTGTGAAAAGGACTTTTTCCTCATAATCCGCTAATCTGGCACATGATGAGAGGTCAGCGCCACTGAATTACACTATGATACATGGATGATACACTGATCACACACACACACACACACACACACACACACACACACTCTCCATAGCTAATCAGCTTAAACTACAGCGCACAGCACTTTAATGTGTGTGAATGTGTGTGAACAGTGATTAAGGTAGAGGCTCAGAGTTGTAAGTGTAAATGTTGTTACTGTAAAGACTAACTCTTGACATTTCTCCGCCCCTCTGGCTTCAGTATCATTTTCTGATGTATTCCACCAGAACATCCTGCCGTCCTCCGAGCTTCTCTTTCACCAGCTCTCTGTCTCTGTGCATCATCTGAACCACACACGACTCTCTCGCTCTGTGTGTTTCTTTCTCGTGTGTGCACGCAGTGATTAGCATTCACAAGCTGTGCCGTGCACACCTCTTTCTTAGCGCTGACAGTCACAGATGTGATGAAATCTTCCGTCTCTGATGCTGTGTGCTTCTCCCAGTTTGACTCTCTCCCTCGACACACACACACACACACACAC
>JAJHUR010113075.1:7829-29508 GCA_027495735.1 Lutjanus campechanus | reverse complement strand
AATTGCAGCTGCTAAAACTCTTCCCCTTGACCTTCTTTTTCCAAAAAATACTGAAAATAGTAAAACAATATTAAAATGAAGAGAAGCTCTGGTATCTATTCTGAATATTAAATCACAGTATTATTGACTAGTTAATACACAGATTCACAGCACCGCTTAAAGGCCCAACGTGAATGTTTGGAGGTGGTGAGGTTTGGGTTTTGGAGGCCAAATCAGATACTGAACGACTGAACAATCTGTGTGAGCTCAAAGGCAAACTTTCAGCATTCCTTATTCTGGAGCAGACCACCCAAAAAGACCCCCACGCCACCTCCCCCTACTCCCACTCCCAGCTCACCCAGCCCTCCCCTCTGTCTCGAGTTACAAGGCATCACTGGTCTCCAAAAGAAAATGTCACAAAAAAGGAACTTGAACTTCAAAAGGCGACTAATCTGAAGTAGCCCGAGTTAATCGTGTGCATCTGTTCCACAGCTCCGACGCTTCTGACCCGGAGGAGTCTCGCTCTGCCGGCTGCTGCACCAGGCGAGAAGCACACAACAGTGACCCAAAGACTGGTCAAATTATCACCACCACTTTGCTGACAAAGCCACATGGAGAGATGAACTGTTATTTGGAGGTTGTGCAGGCTGATGCTCCTTCCAAAGACTAATTTTATGAGATTGTAGAAGCTAATGTCATGACCTCAGTACAGTATTTCATTTTAACCCAGATGAATGATGAATGAATGATAAAACTCAATCAGTAAGGAAAAAAATTCAAAAATTAAACCTTATGTAACCCTTTTTTTTCAAACGTGCAGTTGAAATAGTTTGTTTTAATGTGTTCCAAACTGTAGCTCTCTCTGTTCAACCAAGTCAAAATTATTTCCCTGTTCCAACTTAAAGCTGCACTAGTTAATAGTTTTATATTAACAGTAGATCAAATCAAATCAAATGATAGTGTGAAAGGGGGTCACATATACTGATCAACCCAGTTTCCCCTCCGCTCTACAGCATTTTAGAGACTTTTAGCTCCTTGCTTTAGTTTAACTGGTTGCAACTTAACTGTTCTGGTTTGCACTGTTTTCACGAACGTCGTCTTCAGATGCAGCAGGCAGTTTTAATCGATAAAGTTCTATAAACCCACTGTATTCTACCTGCCCAGGACCCAATGGCAGACAGACAAAGTTAGCAACTAGCTGGTGAACACAGTGGAGCATTATCAGCTAAGGAGCCAGGTATTTCCCTCAGGTTGGCCAGAAACACTCCAATTAAATGCTTCTGTTATATAGGTCATAAATGTATTGCTCAAAATGTGTAAAAAGCCTCCTAACTATTTGGAACTGAATTGTGAAGCTAGACTTCAGATTGTGTTTCAAGATTCCTGTTTCAGGATTTTGTGGGCGTGTCTGAAAAGGCGGCCGCTCGACGACACACGGCCGCCTTCAGCATAACCCCGCCCCTGCTGCTCCAGCGATATAAAAACGTACAGCACAGTATGATCGGCGGTTCCCTTGCTCGCTCGGGAGCCACAGATAAAGCTGATGAGAGTTTGCTGCTTGCTGTCTAACCAGTTATGCCTCATCCAACACATGCATGTGTGTTCCTGGATGCCACAATGTGCAGAGTAGCAGCTTGGTGACTTTATCTAAGGGGCCTTCACATGATAAGAAATTAATCCCGGACTCACCGCGAGGTAGAGAGCAGAGAGGCAAAGCACAGCGCCACAACTGCTACGACCTGTCCGCCTGATATACTGTAACGACCCTACAGTTTATGTTGTGATGTTTTACTGTAGTTCAGTAAGTTCCGTTATGTTGTGGGCAGACAATGTTGTTGGTTGATGAGGTTAGGGGGCGGAGTTACTGTGTGTGTGTGTTGTAGTGCAGAGGGCAGAGAGTGAGAGAGGAGTTGGCAGGTCGTCGCGGTTGGAATATCACTACTAACGTTACTGAGTTTGTTTTTTTGGCGTAGTTACGGCCCACAGTAACTTGTATTCCTAATAAAATCTCTGTTAACGGGACCAACAGTCTGTCGTCTCTCAAGTCCGGCTGGACGCTACAATACAAACAGCTAGCTAACATTAGCTCTGGAAATATCTTAAGTTCATAAACTATATGATTCACAAATCTTATGAGCCAACCTGACTGTTCACATTTCGCCATGCATATTATGTTAACTGGCGAGATCGTTGTCTGCTTTTAATGATGTTATAAAGTTAGGGGAACCCTCAAATGTTTTCTTCGGTCGTGTCTGGAAGGGAATCCTTAATTTGTGAATTTCTCGCGAGATTCGTGTAGTTCAACATGATGTTAAAATGATCAATCTCGCGAGATCTTCCGCGGATCTGGGGTTCCCTTCAAGACCAACAGTCACTGTCTGCTCCGCTGCTCTGTGTCACTTCGACATTATCTGTGGTCTCGTCATTATGCCGCGGGCGGCGATGCCGGCGGGATTATGTGCACACCAAAGAGAGTAAAAGTTGCCTTGTGTGCTTGTAAATGTAATAAATAAATTACCATTCTGATGCAGACTGTGAGGAACGAGACTGATCATCATGTAGGACAGTGTCTGGGTCTGGTGGCTCAAACGAGTAGAGCTCGGTCAGTACAATGAGACTGCCAGCGTAGCGACCATCGTCTCCTCCTCGTACAAGACACAGAAGCGGGAACCCTCCCGTGCGTGGGCGGGGTTTCAGCGCCCCCAGCGTCTTAGAGCAGAGAAAACTGATCATTTTTTCATTATTTTAAGACCTGATTTCACATGCTTAGTAGTTTTTTTAATCATTCAAATTTGGCTTTGTGATTAATAACACAGGTTTCTGTGGTGTGTCAAACTCAGAACACACATTTATTGCCACTTTACTCGCACTTTAACGTGGGAAAAAGAAGTGCAGGGACTAAATTGAGTGCAGTCACTCAGCTGGACCACCAACGCCCCAAGAAGTGTGCCACGATAAGAGCTAAACTAACCTGGCTCGGATCTAACAGAGCAAGCCAGAGAGGGATGTGTCGTCGGCCCACTTCTGCACCAGCCCACATCTTCCTCCTCAAACTCCCCACATAACAATTCACAGTGTAAGTCCTGAGAATAAGCCATGGGTTTGACAAATGCAGTGGTAACATAAGTTTGGCTGGGGGTAACATTCCTGCAGCTAGTAAGCTAGCGTTAGTTAGCCGTAAATGCAAACATCCGCAGCTTACGTTAGAGCAGGTAAAGACAAAGTTAAGTCCATTACTCACGTTTAATCTTGTGTTCATGTTTTTGAAAGACTACAAAAAGACGCCGTCGTCCAGACTTATGTAGTACAGAGTATCACCGGTCTCAGAGCCTCGTGCACACACCGCTTCAACACAGAGAGAAACGCAAAGCTTGACAGGTCTGCGGCACCTTAGTTACGGTTGCTAAGCTATGACTGGACAGGTGCTGTTGATAAGAGAGGCTCATGATTTACACGGTTTTCCCATGAAGAAAGGACAGATAATGGCAGGATTGTATGATGGGGCAAATGAGGCTGTTAGTTGTAGAGGTGGCTGATGTTTGTGTGATGATCTTCCAGGCTGTGCAAAGTCAAGTAGGATCAGAGGGTGAACTGCAGGGGAAGACAACTACTGGCTGAAGAGGAGCAGTGAGGATAATTCTGAGCCTTTAAATGTGTATTTCATACTAAATGTGCTGTTCATTCTATCACTGGCTGGTTCAATTTATATTTGTCATTTATATTTAACATCATTTCCAACATTTCTGGCATATAAAGCCAATAAACACCCGCAAATCTTTCACACTTGACCTTTAAGTTGCATCTACAGAGTTCACACTGCAAAGTCAAAACTGCAGGTGGCAAGTTCAATGCATGTCTCAAAAACAGCCACACACAAACAAACTTTAAAAACAAGTTGAGGCAAATACTTCAATTCCCAATAACCCTGATCTTGACAAACAAAACAAACACAGTCAAAAGTTTCCATGAAGCCAGGCTGCAAACAAATATTCCAGATCTGATGAGATCTGTCCTGATACAAGTTTCTGTTCAGCCAGATGCTAACCAAGCACATGCAGATATTTCCCTCCACACAGTATTGGGCAGACTGTGTAACAATATGGTGCCACACCAAAACACACTCAAAAATAATTAACTGAAAAAAACAACAATGTCAGTGTTTATAACCACTGCCTTTCTGACTTTTTCAGATCAATTAAGAATGAAAGTTTATTCTTCATCTTGGAAATAGTAGAATGACAAAAGAATCACAAATTAAGTGCACCTACCAGCTTTTTCCCAGAGCTTTCTGCTGTATCATAGGGTCTTTATCAGTGGATGATGTTTGCTCAGTCGTCACAGAGATGGATCTGGCAGAAACACATCGGTAAGTATCTTATTACAAATTACATACTTGCTCATCAAATACAAAATCAATTACAAAATACTTGTATGCATTTAATTAAAATACAAGTAATCTGTAGTTTGAAAATACATTAATACATTCTAGTCTGACCTTAACCCCCCGACATTGAACAGATGAACTCTGCTAATTTCTCACATCATACATTTGAAGTGGCCAATCAGGATATCTTGGAGGTGGGAGGCTACAAATTCAAGGGTGCCTTCTAGGTGCTGATTTGTTGTTGTTTTTTTGTCAGGTCTAGAGCACATGTCTGCTGATTGCTCCATTCTTCTTTTATATTTTAATTTCATTCAGTAAGCTTGCCTTAGCATGGGATATCTGATTGATCAGAAAACATATCTTTATCTGAGGGGAAATTTGCACCAAACACCAAAGCAGCTTCTCTCCTCAAGCTACTGGTCACAAGGAACACAAAATGAAACACAGTAGTCACAATAGTAATGATAAACAGTAAAAGAAAGTGAGTGGTCCTTAAGTTGTTTTGTCCAAGCACAAGCAACATATAATGTTTTTAAGATATTATGGAAAAGTCCCATTAATACACTTCAAAATCTAAAAAACTGAGATTTCAGAGTTCATTCTTTTGATTAAAAACAACAGTGAACAAAACAGTCACATAGTAACATAAACTGTTAATTTAGTAGCTGTTCTGTAACTTTTGGTGTTGCATATTTTATGATATGATCAGAAAAAAAAGTTTCAGAAAAATTTTGAATCCCATATCAGCAGAGTAAAATCCATCTGGTGTTGAAAATGATGTGCTATGACTGAAAACTCAAGTCAGCCTCTAAATGAACCTTAAAGGTGAGACTGTTTTGTCAACCAGTGTTAAAAGCTACTGCACATTGTTGTCCATTTCTCTGTTTTGTTGTTCTTTGATGCTTTTTTAAATCTTGCAAATAAGGAAATAAATATTTTCTTTGCTTCTCTAAAGACTTGAAATTTACCATAACAGAGTTCAGCCACGGTTGTCTTTTCCTCCAGCATGACTTGATTGGAAAACCTCTCAAAGCACCTGTAAGCCACAGCTGAATGAAGCAAGTTTAGACAAAATGCATTCTGGGAAATGTAGGATATACTGTAACTTAAGATGGAAACACAGCAGGTTTGGGGAAAGTTTGTAGCTCATGGCTTTATCATAATATTTTCTGTGTTGGCTTACAACACTATATATTTTTACTGTATTTCTTAACTTGACAATTTGCAACTATTATCATGTATTTTAGATTTATCAGGGACTATTTTATGAGTACATTTTCTTAAAATCAGCTAAACTTTTTGAACTTTTGAACTGCTACAAACTCATGTTGTGCGGCCAAACAAGCTTCAGATTTGAAGCATATATTCTTGTGGGGATCAGAAAGTTTCCAAAGATACCAAATAAGTCAGACTAAATTATAGGTTATAATGATGCACCAGGCATCTGGTGCAACCATAAAAACACTTCAATTAAGTGTTGAAACAAGCAGACAGTGTGAACTTCTTTTACTCTAAACAATGATTGGACTACAGGATCCTTTGCCTTGTATGTAATTAACAATAAGGCCTTCATGTGTCTCCATACCAATACAACCAGGACAAATTCTCTAATATTTATTTCACCTTTTGACCTTACTCTGACTCTGGTTTCCTTTTGAAGTTTAAAGGTTCAGAAAAGGTGTGTAAGTCTTTTTAATGTCACCAGATGTTCTCCTGCTTTGCACTGGATCGACCCGTGTGTGATCATACGATATGACACACAGGAGCCAGACGTCAGCGGCATCAGTAATGACAACATTAGATTTCTCTGTGTTTGGGCGTAATGACAGACGCCCAACCAAACTGTCTGCATTCCTCGCTGTGGGACAGAGGCAGAAAAAACACCGCCTATCACATTTCATCCTCTGCACCACCTTTGCCAAGCAGATAGCAACTCCAGCAACATGTGGCCTGCCCTTGAAGACTACCCAAAACCACATGTGTGAATCCCCCCTCCCCTTACACACACACAGATACACACACACATTTACACACACACACACACACACACACACACACACACACACAGGCAACCTGCTGTCGTTGGAGTGGGGTGATTAGGGGGGAGGCCAATATCAAAGGAACAAATCTTGAAAATTAAAGGACTTGCAGACCGGCCATCTTTTCCTCTCTCAGGCAGGAATGCTTCTCATTAGACGGCTGCCTGTGAACCAGCAGCCCACAGATGCAGATTGGAGTGGGCGTTCGCTTTTCGAAGCCTCTTCAGAAAAATGAAACAAAAAAGAGGGTTAAAACCCTTAATGTTTCCAGTGTGTATGAATGGGTTTGGATCTGAGTGTAACAGGATGTGTTACAGGATTTAAATCAAACTGATCATTGCTGCATAGTGAGGGCAAGCTGCAGATAAAAATAATATATATTAATTAAAGGGTTAGTTCTCCTAAGTCGCTAAATATATATATATTGTCACTTAACACTGGTGTTTTTTTTCTAGCAATTCCAATAGTTTTGGTTTTATTTGCCAAAGTTTTGAGATATCTCTGAAACTTATGCTGAATACAATGAAATGAATTTCAGTGAAAATTCAATAATTTTGAGTCTTTTCAGAAACCATGTCCAAGTTGACGGGGTAGATTATTTGAGTGGAGTTGTATGAGGTACTTATCGATGATCAGCTACAGATGGCAGTTAGCACACCCCTGGTGTAGAAAGCTAAGCAATGAACTGCTGTGATATTTAGAATATTTTCACTGTTTTAACTGCCATTATATAAACCAGACCCAAACAAACACCAGACTCCCTTTGTAAAAACAGTAATGTTACCTCTCAGAACATGTGAGTTGCTGGTATATCACTGCTTCATTTGGTTTGTTTGTTTGTTTGGGTTATTGTGTGAATTCTGAGTTTTGGATTTTGAATTCACTGAAGTCACACAATAACACAAACAAACTAACAGATGGAGGCAATAGTAGACCAGCTTCTCCCATGTTCTTCACCCATGGAGTTTGGTTGGTTTGGAGAGTGTGATATTCGGCCTATATTGGGGTGGTTTTCTGTTTGTAAAGGCTGTCTGACAGAAAGTTAAAGTGGTGATAACATTCTAGCTATAGTACACACTTAAATGGATTTTTTTTTTTTAAATAAGTGGACCTTTTAAATGGTGAAAATACCTTTTGTTGCTGCCCCTGCCTGAAGCAGTATATTGGTTACTTTCTATTCTGGTACTCTTGCTGTTTCTCCAAACTGGGGGCATGTTGACCACCATCTACTGTAGGTAATATACTGACTATGGATAAATATTTCACACAACCTTACTAAAAATAGTCTAAATTATCCCTTTAAGGCCACACGCTGATAAATATTGAGCATTCCCAAACAAAAGTTGACAATTGTTTGAAGAAAAGCAATGAAATTTTTGGTCCTCAATCCAAAATAGTGCTCCAAGATTCAAGATTGAAAACGTCCACTGATGACCAATGACTGCATCAAAGACAGACTACATTAAATACTGATGTTTTCTGAATTTTAGGACACAGTTTTTATAATGTAATTGCTGTTACAACCCACGTACAAGCTACCATCTTAAAATGGCACAGAACACATTTCCAGTACCATTTTTTTTATAATAAAAAAGGTGTCACAGCCAACGATAGTTTTTTTTTCTATGTCTTCAAAACAAGAGTGCGCCTCTGATGGATGACATGAGTTGAAGACATGACTCTGTTTGCGTTCCTTTGCCAGACATTCATCACACAATCTGACATTACTCAAAACCGATCTCCTACAGGCTGACACGGATTGTGTCCAAGATTTGATTAGACCCATCTTGCATCGTGTGACATGCAGTGAACCTGCAAAATTGCAGGGACTTTCTTTGTAAAAAGAAAAAAAGAAAAAAAGTAGGTCTTCCCACATAAAAACAAGATGGATATCTCAAAGCCTGAGCACACAAAACCAAAAACATCTGTATGGTGACACACCACCAGAGATACAAGATTTTAAAATATATATTTATGTGTATATATATTTATAGATTTATACTGCTCCTGCCCTCACTGTGCACGTAGGTGCACAGCTATGCTGCAAGGTAAACACATTAAAATAAAGGTTAGAGACCGCAGTTTAACATATAAGATGTTACAGATGGAAACTGAAACTGTGACAGTAGAGAAATACAATTAACAGAAGTTAGACCAAAATTGTATCACACATTTTAACTGAATTTTGAGTAAATCCACAAAAGAAAATGCAAATGAATGGTTGTTTGTGCCCACTACTGTTGGGTGATTATTACCAGTTGGCTCATTGATACAAGCAGAAGGTGGTGCCAATTCTCCAGTTCTAAAGTGTCCTTCCATTAGACAAAACATGATAAAGTCAAATTATGACATTTGGCATGAAATCTCAGATTACAATGCAACTAAAGAACAGATAAAGAATCGGTAAGCAGGTAAAATACTTGCCAATGTTTGCTTAGTCACAGATGTCACAAAATGGTGGACATAACAAAATCAGTTAAAGCTGTAACTTTAACACTTGTGGTTGCTACTCGCAAAAGAAGTTCAACTAAAACTAACTGCTGGTGTCAGAATACAGCTAATGTACAGTAATGGATTAGAGTAGATAGATAAAAGAACTAATAGAATAACAGTGAATAACATCATTAATCATTAACTGGTTCACTTTAATGGTAATGTCCACCTTTCCCTTCTTGACAGAAACAAATTTGTCAGTGTCAGAGTTTAAAAGATAAGGCTCATTCATCTCTGGAGTGGCATTTCCTTTACCTTACCTTGGGAAAAAACAATAGTCTCACATCTGAACGAGTGAAGGTGGAGAGTTATAAAGAGGTTGTCAATAAATCACAGCCCTTCCTCTTCCCCCACCCTCTTCATCCCTCTGTGTCCATGACATGATAGATAGGAAACACTTGAGATCACATGTTTATGTTTAAAGTGCCTCAGATATTAGATCCGTTGCCCAACACCTATGCACATGTTTAACTTATGAGAGTGTGTGTGTGGAAGGCGGTGGTGAGCAGGAAGTCCGCGAACAAAGTATATCCACTTTCTTTCACTGCTTGCCTTGAGTTTTGGGCCCTTTACTCGCATCAACTTTATCAAGCTGGTGAATTATTCACCCTGGGAGACATTTAATCATCTCAGTTTATTTAACCTTTCAGAAGGCCTGCTCAACAGCCAACAGGGCCATGTCATAGGTGTGTGTGCTCTATATGGAAAGGCATGCGCTAAGTGAGTGTGTGTATAGAATTAGAGTCAGCGCCGTATCCTGTTTACATTCACACGCTCCACTCCTATAAGCTGTTATTGGTTTGTAGTCAGGTATAAGTCAAGCTAATGTCCCCTCACTTCGTGTGCGTGCGCCTCATGTGCGTGCAACAGTTTACCAAGGAAATTGTGAGTGAAATCTCTTAAGTTCCTTTTACCTTTTATTTCGATAGTGACAGCTGAAGATATGATAGTAAAGGGGATAGAGAGAGAGGGGATGACACGCAGCAAATGGGCCGCAGGCAGGAGTCAAACCGGCAGCCGCTGCGGAGGACCAACAGGTACCCAGGTACATGGGACGCGTGCTCTACCAACTGAGCTCTAGGGATGCCCCAACAGAGACATTAAGTTGCTAAAATACCTTTTGTTACTAATCTGGTCCACAGCAGTGGACGTGTGGCTTAGCTTCTGATTTGGTACTCCTCTCTGCTTCTCCAAACTCACTGGCATCTACTGTAATAAAGGGAGTAGCTCATACAACCCTACTTCAAATAATCTGAACTACCCCTTTAAGCAGCATTATCAGTGGCATCAGTGTCTCGCAGATGTGTAGGGGAATAGGTCAGCACTCTTGAGCGCATGGCACCCCATTTTAGCCTCTCATAATGATATCGTCATCATCACTCCACCTGTTCCCTGCACAGTGCGTCCATTTTGTGCCGAAACAGCAACTGCTGGGCTTGGAGGGGGTTGAAATCCCTCTGTAAGCGGCCCGCCGACCTTCTCCCTACGAGGTGTTTATGGCAGCAGGTTGGACTTCAGGCACTTGAGCTATGTGACCCCCCTGATCCCACACTCAAATGTTAGAACAGTCCCTTCATTCCTCGGACGGAGCCCCGACGGTCGCTAAGCCACAGTCTGAAATCTTAGATTGTGGGAATATGGCAGAGAAATGTCCACCTTTCATCCCCATTTGAGACTTTAAGTGTAAAGAACTTCTGGTCGAGGGTGATAAACGTGGCTTCAGATGATTTCCCAGGAAGTATGTGCGTGAAACAACTGCAAACTGCTCATATCTTTCCACTGCTGTCTTTGTTCTATTTCAATCATTCAGCGGGCTGGCAGCCGCTACCTGGAAAATTAAGAGATTTCCTTTGAAAACGTCAGCCACAACATTGGTCTGATTGTATAACCTCCACTGAACCACCGCATTACATGATGTTGGGTGGTTGTTGCCAGGTAATGAGTTTGGCTGTGGTGCCGCTGACCACTTGTGATAGTTTTAAGACAAGGCCTCCACTGTTCACAGAGCAGCTCTCTGTGGATGATCGCAGACAGAGGAAGCTACAGCTGCTGATAACGCCAGCTCTGGACTGATTCGAGTCAAGTGTGACAGGATGAAAGCAGACGTGTTGAGGTTGAAGTTCAAAGTGGTAATCTCTGGATTCGTGTTGCTTTGATTTTGGTGACATCTGTGGCATTAACTGGTCATTGCTATGGTGTTTTTTTTTTTATTTTAATCACCGCACTTCCCAGCAATCACTAGTCTAACAGAGACTTCATTTCCTGTGAAGATTAAATGGTTTTGATGTTGACAGGAAATGTATGGCAATGTTTTAAAAGCTCTAATGTTCTTAAATCCTTTGGTTTGTATCTAGAGAGGAACAGTAGATTAACAATGTCATCTGTCTTCTTTGAGAACTGACCCTCTAACGTTGCGCAACAGTAATAGTTTTTATTTGTCCACATGAAACAGAAAGCAGAGTACTAATTAATTAATTTTCACAATCCAGCACAATCCACTCACAGTGTCCTTATAGCTTGACCACTTCTCACAAATACTTCTAGCATAAATTTAAGACAGGTATTAACTGTGCATCTCTAGCTGCCCAGCTGTCCAATCAGTTTTCAAGTCCAATAAGCTCAGTTTGTTTCAGAAAACCAATATATGTCATCAGAGGTCTAGCACACTACTGCATTAAAAAGGTGAGTATAATTAGCAAACAAGCGCCAGCTGTGCCAATCAGCTCACCTGGCGCTGTTCTCGTGGATATCTCAACATCTGTCTCTATCCTGCAGCTGACTGTCAAGGGCATCTTTGGGGTTTTCTTCTGATACTGGCGCTACAACGATAATTTTAAAACGGTACCTAAATGATGAACCAATACTTTCACAAATTAAGAAACAGATTTGTCATTGCTACCGCAAATCTGATCTTGAAATTGAAGAATAACTGTTAACAGTTCAAAGTTTACTTAAATATACATAAATAAAATTAACATCAGAAATAAAACATAAACCAATTATAATTATTCCAAACTAAATAACAGCACTGTCCAGTGTGGCTGTCATGGAGTCACACAGGCAGTGTGCAGGACTCTGTTTACAAGTGTGTCCTGTGCACCGTCAGATGTTTCCTCTTTACACACAATTGTTTTTAAAGATTTGCTGCTCCTGTTGAATTGGTTTAACTTGGCATTGCAAACAGCCACCTGTGGCCAGAGCCATGTATAGTGAGTGCTGTGGTAACATTAACTAGGCACGTGTGGTGATGTGTCTGTAACGTTCGCACCAGAGGCTATTCCATCGACAACTATTTCCATCAACAGCTCAGGCATGTGGCATCGAATTGAGGCACCGTAATCTGTGTTGTGATTTGGTCTGGTAGATACCAGTTGTATAGGAACTGCTGCCATGCTGGCACTGCGTTTCAGTACCCAAATAATACGTAGATGCCCCATTGACCACTTTATCCCGTTGCTGCGATACATACATCATGGAGTAAGTTAGTAAAAGCTTTTTTTTCATCATTATCATCAGTATAACATTGACAGCAATTTAACGTTGGGAACGTTGGGAATGAATGTTGGAAATAAAACTGGACCTAATATACAGATAAAGAAGTTATGTTGAGAGACATAGATGTAACACACATGTTTTCATATCAGATTCCACAGAAGCGTGCCTCCAGCGATGGATCAATATTTTGAGGGACTCCCTCTAACCTTGTGTCCTGCAGTTTGAGTGTCTGACAGATGAAAACAGAGGCCCCTCTCATGAACACCAGACCCCAACATGGCAGGCTGACATCAAAGTTTCCCTCCATGCTTAGACACAGACGAGACAGGGAGAGGCCAAGTGGACAGAGATAAAGAAATAGACACCTTTTATCATTTATTTTCCCTCAGTGGGGACATCCTTAGATTAAACACCAAAATAAAAAGCTCTCCTGGAGACACAGACTGAAGAAACAACCACTGATAATTGATATCTGAACACCTGCTGAGAATAACAGACCGCGAAGTTCTCAACTTCTGGGTCAGCAAAGTTTCAACACAGCTATTGTTCTCTGTTCCACCACTGTGATGGATTAACTTAATATTCAGCTGAGTGAGATGTTTGCTTCACCTCCATGTCTGCTTTGACAGGCCTTTATGATAATACTGTTGAAGTTGTCCGGGTTGACGTACCCTCCTTAATCAGAGAGACACACAAGTCAGAGACTTCTCTTTAAACGCTGGTGCACTCTTCCCCTCAGGGAGAAACCACAGAACAACTTGTGATGGTGGAGTCATGATGTGGGAGAAGACAAGAGAGCGGGCTGTCTTTACCCTGAGTTACGTCTGGAGACGATTACAAAGCCGATTTTGGAAATAGATCTGACTCTTCCAAGAAGCTTTTAAGTGAAATGCAATTTGTATCATTTCTTATGTCATGCAAGTAAATCATGGTTGTCTACACGAAGCACAAGAGTCTTTTGAAAGTGACTACAGTGTGAGGTCGAAGGGGCAATCGCTCATATCCTATTGTTGGTTATTGTTGGTTGTTTATATGTCGGGCTAAATGCTCCACTAGGGATTCTTTCTACGGTTCAGCTAAAATACTTTTGACAGCTATGGCTTCTTTGAAAAAAAGAAAGCCCTTAAAGCTAAGAGGAATATGGCACTCTTAGATGTATGCCACCTGCACTAACAGGCTTGTTGTCTAACAGGCTAATTTAGAAAGCATGAAAATGTATTTGTAAGGTCGAACCAGATGCGGATCAGGAGGAGCCAAATAGTGTTCCTTTAACACTTGTCCATCTTAAGAGCTGTCACCCTGCACATTATGATGAATTTGTTAAGAACAAAGAGAAACAGGCACCGGTGAGAAAAAGCTGTCAGCAGCAGTTATCTTGTTTTGCCCAGTGAATGCGTAATTATATTTTGAGAAGCACTGAATCTGCCTGTGGGCCATCACGATAAGATTAGGCATTATAATATGTTAATTCTACTACAGGAGAGACTTGATGTTCTCTGCAGTTAGGTGGGAACACTGTGCATGTATCAACATCAGCAAGTGGCTAAAATGAGTTATTAAATAATACTGGCATATTGGATATTGGCAAAATCTAAAAGTTCAGCGGTGGTTTGGCTCAATGTCCTGAGAATCAGGTCGAAGGCCCAAATCAGTTTAGGTGAGGGGTGGTAGGAGGAGGATTCATCTGTAATGATGACTGATTTTGCACCAATATCAAAATAGAAAATATTAACAAACTGCTATGAGAGTGGAGAAGGATGATAGATGTGGACATCAGCAGCAGCAGTGATACTTTTTTTTCTCAGGATGGTGAAGGCATGGCAAGGCTTGATTTCGGCATCCTAGGAAAGGACACACACACACACACATGCACGCACGCATGCACGCACGCACGCACGCACGCACGCACGCACACACACACACACACACACACACACACACATATACACTGTGCGAGTTTGTGCATCTCTAGAAAAATGTTCTGTTGTACATGTCATTTTGTTCATTTTGTCTCTGATAATCTGAAAATTATTTATTAAAAAAACAGACTTCTCTAATTTAAGTGTGCAACCACATTGTGCCTCCTCATCTTAATCCAGCACTAAAAATAATTTGTGGGCCTTTTGACCTGATATCTATATTTTATAGTTTTTTGTCAAATACGTCAGATTAAAGATGAATAACTACCTGTTCACTCAGTGTATGTAATCCATGACCAGACCCCACTGTAAGAATTAAAAACTAAAAAGACTGCACTCTGTATTCAACATTACAAAAAAAACAAAAAACAAAACATAAAATCAGATCAATTTCAGTGCACTGTGATAGCAGCATTTAATATAAGGTTAAGTATATTCTGTACTATCTGTCTATTTAGTTTATCGGCTTGAAAAAACCCCAATATAACTTTATAAATCTACAAATACTGGACTCACCCATGTGTGAGCACTTCTCCTGCCAAGGTAATCCACCCACCTGACAGGTGTGACATATAGATGCAGATTAAACTGCATGATTTTGACACAGATGTGTCTTGGACTGGCTGCAATAAAAGGACACCATTTGGCTTGTGCTTGCTGCTCTCATTGATTGGGCTGATTGGGTTTGGGCATGACAAGTGATTGGTTAGGGTTAGGGTGAGAGAGAAGAAAGAAAAAAGAGAAACAGAAAGAAAAACGGTATTTATATGTGAAAATGGCCATAGTTTAGTGCCTGATAAATGTGTTTTTTCAAGATCAAACTGCACATTTTAGAGTGTCCTTTTATTGTGACCCATCCAAGGCACACCTGTGCAACAATCATGCTGTCTAATCAGCATCTCTATCACACCTGTCAGATGGACAGATTGTTTTGGCAAAGGAGAGGAGCTAGCTGACTATTTTAACAAATCAGTGAACAAAACTTGAGAGAAATAAACCTTTTGTGTGCACAGAAAATGTCCTACATGTTTTGTTTTTGCTCAAGGTCTTTTTAATCAAACATATTGTAATCTGCTCAATGTGTTTGTCTGAGTAACAAACTCCAGATTGGGGCAGATTACAGGTAACATTTTTTATAATCAGATTACAGCTGTTTTTCCTCTTCATGCCCTCAGCTACTCCCCAGATGTAGTCTCTAAACAAACGCTGCCTTTAGATCGGTCAGTGTGATCACCGAGGGAATTTCATTAGAGTGAGACCTCCATGACTGAGACTGATAACAACAGGAGAGGGCAGGAGGAGGCAGGAGGGGAGGGATGGAGGGAGGAGAACAGCGTGCGCTGTGTTTGACCAAAGACAGCCCTCACTTGTTATCTGTGCTGGGTGGAGAGGAGGGGAGGAGATAGAGGGCAGAGGAGAAGAGATAGAAGGATGCTGGGGAGGTTAAATGAGAAAAACAGAGAGGAGGTGAGGGGAAAAGAGAAATAAAGGAAAGGGAGAGAGCAGCAGAGAACAGAGCGCGGAGAGAAAGGAGATGGGGACAAGGTAGGGGAGAGGAAAAGATAACAAAGAAGGGGAGAGTAGGAGATAAGAAAGGAGAGGTGAGCAGAGTGGGGAGTATATGGAGGGGAACATGAGAACAACTGGAGAGGAGAGGAAGGAAAATGTTTAGGAAAGGAAGAAGAGTGCAAAGAAAAGAAAAAAAAGAGGAAACAAAAGGATGGGAGAAGCACCAGTACTCCTGCTGTTTCTCCAAACTGGGATAGTGACAACCACCATCTTCTATAGGTAATAGACTGCCTATGGATAAATATAAAAGAGGAGAGAGGGAAAGATGGTGCTGCAGGAGAGGGTGAGCAGCCCTGGACTCCCCACTGAGGAGTGATGCGATGGTAATCTCTCAACTGGAACATCTGGTCCAGGCCTGCACAATGGCCCCTGCAGGCAGATGGCAGCGATTCGGCCAGCTCTCTCAGTCCTGTGGAGATGGCCTGATAACCCACCTCCACAGGTCTAAGTATGCAGGTCAGCACCATGCCGATCAACAAAGACGCACCTTGTCTGTGGACACGCCGGGTCACAGTTAATAAACCTGCTTCTATGTGGTCTGATGGGAAGAGGAGGATGGTGGTCAGATAGGAGCTCCTGTGTTCAAGGTGATGAGTGAACCCCCCTCCCCCCCAGGGAACATTCCTCAAAGATCCTCCTCTCGTTAATGTGACATCCGCTCTGAAGATGAGCCGTTAATCGAGTGTTATTTTACAGTTGTGTCATCCTCTTAAGCGTTGCCCAATAAATCAGTTTAATGGCCTCAATGAGAGTGTTTGTACAGTAACAGGAGAGACACAGTTGTAGATGAGTTATGTTTCTTCTTTTTTAGTTTTAAATTGCCTTGGTATGGAAGCCCATTTCTGCCAGTAAAAGAAAAACAATATCCCCATGGTAAATCATAGTTATGAGATAAAAAGTCAAAATAAGATAAGTGACAATTATGAGATACAAAGATGAAATTATGAGATGAAAAGTGTTGGGGTAAAAAGTTTGAATTATGAGATAAAAAAAAGTTGAAATTATGAGATAAAACGTCAAAATGAGAGAAGTGATAATTATGAGATTAAAAGTCATGAGATAAAAAAATCATAATTATGAGGTAAAAAGTACTCTCCAGCACTGCAAGTATCCTAAATTTTGTCATAAATAGTGTAAGAATTCTTGAGTTATGGCCAAAAATGTGTTTGGTGAGGTCACAGTGACTGTTAACTATACCAAAATCTAGTAAGTTCATTCCTGAATCTAAGTGGACATTTGTGTCAAGTTTGAAGACATTCCTTCAAGGTGTTCTTGAGATGTCACGTTCACGAGAATGAGACGTACATGAGGTCACAGTGACTTCTACCTTTGACCTCTGATAACCAAAATCGAAGCAGTTCACCTTTAGTCCCAGTGGGTGTTTGTACCAAATTTGAAGACATCTGTGCTAAGTTTGAAGACATTCTTTTAAGGCATTCTTGAGATATTGCGTTCACAAGAATGGGACCGACATGCGGTCACAATGACCCTAACCTTTGACTACCAAAACTGAAGCAGCTCATCCTTGAGTCCAAGTGGACATTTGTACTAAGTTTGAAGAAATTCTCTTCAAGTGTAAATGAGATATCATGTTCATGACAATGGGACAGACGTTAGGTAACAGGGACCATTAACCTATAACCACCAAAATCCAATCATTTCATTCATTTGAGCCCAAATGGACATTTGTGCCAAGTTTGAAGACATTCCTTCAAGGTGTTCTTGAGATGTTGGGCAGGAATGTGACAGACATGAGGTCACAATAATCTCGAACTTTGACCACACAATTGAAACGGTTCATCCTTGAGCCCAAGTGGATGTTTGTACCAAATTTGAAGAAATTCCCTCCAAGCCTTACTGTGATGTTGCATTAACAAGAATGGGGCGACCCAAAAACATAATGCCTGTAGCCATGGCTGTCACTGGAGTAGAACCATAAAAAAAAGACTTTCTTCAAGGTTTTTCAAAAATTGTGAATCACAGATGTCCTTCAGCATACAGTCATAAGTGTGCACAAAAAATTAGGCTGATGGGTCCGGTAGTATGACATTAGCTGCGGACAAACTCCAGGTTTGTTGGTCACGAGTGCAAGTGATTACATGATCTCCCCCAGACTAATATAAAGTCAAAATTATGAAATAAAACTCATAATTATGAGATAAAAATTATGACTTTTTATCTCATAACTGTGATTTTATATCTCATAATTATGACTTACCATGGGGATATTTTTTTCTTTTTACTGGCAGAAATGGGCTTCTATAGCTTGAAGATCAGTTCAAGGACATAAAATGTCTGATGAAAAGACACTGGGGGACAGTCAGAGAGACACCATGATCATGAAGTCTTTAAAACTGAAGGAATTCCAGATGGTGCTCAAGTGGAGGACGACATCACAGGAGACTACATGGCTCATGAATGTCAGCAACTCTGATTAAAAGCTATTCCGCTGGGGGAAAAAAGAACTGCTGGCTTTGCCTTTCATGCCCATTTATCATATGGGATTGTTTGTATACAGTTGTTTTATTCTCCCCCAGTGTGTGTGTGTGTGTGTGTGAGAGAGAGAGAGAGAGAGAGAGAGAGAGAGAGAGAGAGAGAGAGAGATGAGATGAATGTAATTAAAGTTTTTTAATTAGACGCTGTTCTTTTCTGGGAAGCCTGTGGCAGCGCTGGGTGGAGCCAGAGTGGAGACAGGAGGTTTGTGGTCTGGCTGAGGGAACCACGCCGGCCGGGGTAATGGAAACCGGGTGTTCACTGTACACATATACACATACATGCAAACACACACACACACGCACGCATGCACGCACACACACACACACACACACACACACACACACACACACACACAAACCGACGCTGAAGAGAGGATAAACACACACAGAAAGCCACATGAAGTTATGCAGACATGAATCTGAATGCACAGCCCCCACAATACTAATGTATAGGAAAAGAGACAGCACACACACACACACACACACACACACACACACACATGCACACACACACCTTCATACTGATGCACAATCCTCACGCACAGGCATGGATGAGTACACGCAGAGAGGCACATGCATGAATGCACACTCACTCGCTGCCTGTCACTCACTTATGGATGTGCGTGCACACACACAGAACTCATTATAGATGCATAGTGCACTCAAAAGTACACTGTAAAAAATCATACAGGAATTTAGTGCAATCAACTGTTTTTTTCGCATTAACTTAACGTAAATACAAAAGTTTTATTTGTTGGAGTTAATTAAATTTAAAATCTCTAGTACAGTATTTATTTTCAGAACTAAACAGGAGTTCTTCTAACTTGAAGTCTTTGAGTTGAATGAATGTGCTCGACAGAATTCAATCAAATCATTTAGTTAAACGTGCATTGTTTGAGATTTTAAACCCTTCGTTTTGAAGTTTGAAGAAAACATATATGATGCAAACTTGCTGTCTTTTTAAGATAAGTGGCTACTTGTTTTCACAGTAAAGAAAAACACTGCAAACCATGATGAAGGTTAAAATTAAATTAGTTAATTAAATGCAAATTAATAATAATAAATGTTAAATGTTGTAAGTGTTCTTGAGTTTGACTGAAGAGTTGTTGATGCAATTCAATATCTTAAAGCGATATTCCACCGCAGAATAATAGCCCACTCAATATGTGCTCACTCCTATGCCGATGTGAGGATGGGTGATACGATAAACCAGAATATCTCAACATTTGACCTTTTTAACCACTATGGCCACTATGGTCTCCATTCACTGCTATTAGCTGCAACCCTGTTTTCTGCTGAAACTCCAGGATTGTTTTGTGAACTGAAGATCTTCACCCATCATCACATCGGCATAGGGGTGAGTACATATTGAGTGGACTATCATCTAGGGATGGAATATCCTTTTAAGCTTAACAAACATGTTTTCTCATGTAGAATACAATTGATATCAAATTAATTTGACAAGAAGAATTTGTTTTGAATCAGTGCAAATTTACCTCAACTTTTCTTCTCAAATTCAGTCAGCTTAAAATTTTATGGCAGTCAGGACAGACTTTTCAGTCCCTCCAGGACTTGGTGGGCTCCCCCCCCTTTTTACTACTGTTGCCATCTAAAATGCCTGATTTCAGCGTATGCTTTACTAAAAAAACATAGTGACGCATAATGTTTTAGGGGTATTTAGCAATTACATTACAGGAGCAAGTGAAAATTGCAAAAAAAACAAACAAACAAAAAAAACCCAGCTGTGATTTATTTTGTTTGTTTGTATAATTCATTAAAAATCAAAGGCAACTTGTTCTCTGTAGAAACTATGTTGTCAGTGTTCCAAGTAACCTTACCAAAATAAGGATTACAAAACTTCTGATAAAATATACTTATTTGTAATTGTAAATTAAGAAGTGCACCTGGGGGATTTCCACAAAGAAACAAAATCTTTTTTCAAATTCAATCTCAGTCAAAACAGCACAAAATACAGCAGATTTACAAGCAGTGGGTCTCTAAAATATTCACTATTTTACTTGTCAAACACTTGCCACTGACCACTGCAATAATGAGTCAGGTGGTCTTGTTTCAGTAACACTGAGTTGGTGCACACACCTGTAGCCTCCTCTGGTCTGGTTGTTTGACTATTAGCATATCCTTGAAGACTTAGATGTAGGAGGGGGTACAATTTAATTTTAAAATCGATTTATGTGTAAAAATACGGAAAGTTCAAACTTTTTCCTTTTTTTGACAGTATTTTTTGGTCTTACCACTGACCATGGGAAATCAAACCTTTTAACTACACCAAAAAACCAAAATACTTCAACATTTGACCATTTTAACCACTATGGCCACACTTTGATAACTTTGCCACTGTAATCTCCACAAAACCCACTTGTTTTTTTTGTTTTTTTAGAAAAAATAAACTTTAGCTGTTGTTTGTATCATTCCAAATTTTCTACATTGCAGAGTTTAACATTATAAAATAATCTCTCTCTCTCAGGACACTTTACCAACCCAAAATCTAGGTATTTGACATCCTGGGAGTGAGACTCAACAATCAACCATTTTTCTGGTGTGTTTACAAACTGCTTGTACAAAATACTACTGATTCTACCTTTTAAGGCATACTATGCAGGATTTCCCTAAAAATCAGCACATAGACTGTGGTGGACCCTGCCATCTGCCTGTATTCTCTTATTTTCTCATTATTTTGCAAAATCATGCAGAATTCATGGGGCAGTTGAATTTGCATTAACTGCTACGATCACAACATTGCAACTTCCTGGAGGGACTGACTTTTTTCGGGTTAAAACAAATAGCTTTTTATTTTTATTTTTACAGTGTATAAACATTCTCCAATGCATGCACATACACATACATGCATGAATGCATACTCACGCTCTCCACCAACCCCCCCTCCACTCATTACACATGCATACACACGCACATGATGCGTGCACACACATATAAATGCGCTTGGGAACATGCTTGAGCACACACATACAAACACACAATAAGCCCTCATCACTCAAATCCCCTGGCACGCACACACACACACACACACACACACACACACACACACACTAATATAATTCATGCACACATTACATTTCAAACCTCTCTACAAATACACACACTCACACAGGCAGTCACGACATACAGGCACACACGCACACCAAGCCCCAATCAATCCAACAATGTGATACAAAACCATATCCTGTACACACACACTCTCTCTCTCTCTCTCTCTCTCTCTCTCACACACACACACACACACACACACACACACACACACACACACACACATCTCGCTCTCTCTCA
>JAJHUR010113074.1:8139-22470 GCA_027495735.1 Lutjanus campechanus | reverse complement strand
GGGGGGGAAAAGGGGGAGGGGGGGGGGGGGGGGGGGGGGGGTACGACATAACATGATATAACAGGGGGAAAAAAAGTGTGTTAAATGACTTAAAATCTCTTTAAATTAAATATAAACCAGTACAATTGAAAATATGTAACAAGTTGTGCGTGTAGAGCTGCTCAGATCTGCAGGTGAGACGATGTAAATCTACTTTTATTCACAATACAACAACAAACTCACTCACTTTAATTCAAACATTATGAGAAATATTATTTACTTATTTTTGATTTATTTGGTAGGAACAGATACATGATACATACTAATTTGCAACACCCGTGCCTAGAAGGGCTTTTATGAAAATAAGAGTTTGGAACAGTGAGATAAAAAAAAGATGGTGAGTAGATACAACAAAATATCATAAAACTAAGTAAAAACAAAAAAGCAAAAAGCAATAAAGTCCACATTTAAAGACAAATATACAGTACCAGTCTAAAGTTCAGATTCATCTTCTCATTCCCTGTTTTCCTTTATTTTTATTAATTTTCCACATTCCAGTTTCCCACTGGGGACATCAAAACTGTGAAATATGGAATTATGTGTGAAAAACGTGAAAACAAGTCAAAATATGTTTTATATTTTAGATTCTTATAAAGCAAAAACACTCACACATTGTCTTCTGCTCTTACAATCAAAGATTTAATTATTAAATCCTGTTTTGCTTTTTATTACCAACCCATGGTCTTCTCATACGCACCTGTCGATCTACAAGTGTGCAAAAGTTTTTTCCTCTTTGATATTTTAGATTCTCAAAAATAGTCTCCTTTTGCATTGATGGCAGGTTTGCACACTGTTGGTATAATCTGAAACATTTCTTATAAACATACAGTAAAGAGGAAAAGATGCTCTAAACTTTTGCCTGGTACTGTATATAATTAAAAAAATTAAAAAGACCCAGAAAAAATTCAGAGTACATGACCTCAGTGTCCTCAACAGTAGCTACGTGCTGCGTGCAATGTGATTTTCATTTTGTTAAAATGGATTTAAAATTGCAAAAGTATCGTTTGGTAATTGGTATCGCAAATTTTTGAATACCAGCCTGAATGAAGTGTAATGAGAGCGATGAAGAGGTGTGTAAATGATGGATTGTGCTGCAGATGCATGCACACACCCAATATATGCACACACACACACACACACACAGACACAGACACACACACACACGCACGTGCATGCTGTGTATTGAGCCTTGACGGTGTGAGACGGGGCCTTTGATGCTATTGATCCGAGTGTTTGCCGTTGCTGCTGGAGCTGAGAGGAGCAGCTTTTTTGGGGGGTCGTCCGTACAAAGAGGAGCTGCCTTCCTCACATCGATCGCCCGTTCGGCCCAGCGAAGAAACCCCGCGTTTGGCACCAGGCGGAGGGGGTTCAGACCTAAAATACTGCTAAAGCTGCAGCAGCGTGAGCCAGAATACATCGAAAAAAAGTTAATTCTTTTCAGGAAATAATAAGTTATAAGACCTGTTTTCTTACAAAATAGACAGAGTTGTTATTCCTGCATGAATTTCAAGCAGTTTTGTAAAATAAAAACCGTCCTCGGCGTCTTTAGAACACGGCGTTCTCCTCTGCGACACGCCTGTTTTGTTCATTGGCGAGCGTTCCTCGGCTGCTCCCCTCTCTTCCTCCTCTTCCATTCCCTCCATCTTCCTCTCCTCCTCATCCATACTAATCATGCTCTCCTTCAGACCATCACGACTGCACCCTCCTCCCGTCCTCCTTCACCCTCGTCCTCCCATCGTTTTCGTCCTCCACCCGCCCCCCCCTCGCTTCATCAATCGCCATTGACGACGCTCGCTCGGCAACCGTTTCCGAGGCTGTCGATCGATTCGCAGCCGCCGTCGGCAGGACTCTCCTCCTCCTCCTCCTCCTCCTCCTCCTCCTCCTCCTCCTCCACCCTCTCCTTCTTCCTCTTTTTTTTTCGAGCCACTGCGTCAAAGTAAAAAAAAAAAAGCAAAAAAGCAGCCATTGTACAGGGTGGGGTGAAGGGGATGAGGGGTGGGAACGTTCCCACAGAGGGAGGCGTGCGATTGGTGGTGCGAGACGTCGGTCACAGCTAGCTGGACGCTGATAGGTGAGGAGAGCGGAGCGGCGATGAATATGGATGAAGGGAGCGATGAAAGGGCCGATGCAGCGAGGACGACTGGAAAGGCCCCCTCCTCTGAAATAGCCTCGCTCCGTGAACAATACACACCGTTTTCACACACACACACACACACAGAGACTGAAGGGAGAGAAAGGAGGCGGCTGCTTCAGTTATCTTTGTTAGCGTAGCCACCGTGTCTGCTTCGATTTCTACGCAGACGCCCTGATGATGGGGATCGTTGCAGTACGGAGGCATCTGATTGGTTCTCCCAAACCCCCTTTTTAAACTGGATTTCTGTAGCAGGAGGTTGCTCTTCTAACAGATCGCTCTGTCGGCTTTCTGTTTATGATAAATAAATGTTACCTCATCTATTTATCATCTATTATTAGGGTGACCCTGTCTGTAAATCATGTTTTAGATACCATCATCTACTCTGATTTTTTGCTGCTTTTAAATAACAGGAGCCACATGTTATTTTTTCCTAATGATAAGTTGAATGTCATTTTCAAACTGAAACGTCCTCCATTTTAAAAACAGCCTCTGTGATTTCTGGCATGAAAGCAAAACACAGTATTAGAAGCTGCCGGTGTTATGAGTCATCCTGATACTTTAAGAGGAAAAAATGCTCTTTTTAAAGAACACACTCATCTGTGATTTGGTTATTACTGACTTCAACATTTAGACCAGGCCTGTTCAGTTACCTTTTTTGTTTTAGAAGGGCCAGATTTGGACAAAAAGAGAAATGGCCCAAAGTGCCAATTTCCTTTTCACAATTGACCCTCCCTAAGTCCCGCCCCTTTTTGCTCTTTGCTCCAATAACAGTTGAACAAGCTTGATACCCTGGGGAACCTCGGCCAACTTTTCCCATTCCTGTAGTATAGGCTACTACAAAACTAAATTTTGAAGATGTTACTGAGAGAAAATGACATATAGTCACATCTTAAGTTAGCTTGTTTATCAAACATACGCTAACTGATGTGACTGTATATATGCAGCTTTTACAGATCTCAAAGCGACATCTTTTAATCATCTTCAAAATCAGGTTTTCTTTACTTAGATGAGCACATATCATATCTAAGTAGATCTACAGAAAACAGGAAAGGAGAAAGTTGACTGAGGTTCCCCTGCAGACAAAAACTGAAAAGAAGCATTTTGTTCAAAAGTAGAAGAAAAAACAAAGTCCCTTTGTGATCCTAGAAGTTGCTTTTTGATTTAAGAAACACAATTTTGCATTTAGCTTTTTTTTCTCATTCAGTTTGACCTGAATTCTCTCTGCTTAAACAGCCGGAGCTTAAACTTTTTAATAATACTGCATTATTTGTATCAATATCTGTTAAATCAACAAGATTATGTGTCTCTGTATTCGGATAGAAGAACAGAAATAGGTGTGGTTTATACCAGAAGTCATATTAACAAATGCACAAATGTTGTGTTTTCTAAAACTGACATTGTCACAATAAACCCGGTGTTACAACAGTCCCCATTCTCCCCTATTAATACATTAACTTTTATTTTATTACCTTCTGAACAAAGTTTGGATAAACGGCAAAAGTTATAGCTGCCAGTAGCTTCCTTTTCAATATTACTTTTCAGTATTAATGTGTAGTAAATGAAACAACTAGTTAGTGAAATCAAAGTTCTGTATTGCCAACTGAATGGGCATTTTTATCTCGTGGCCGTCCATAATAGTATTGATTTGAAGAAACTACTCAGACATATGAACAGATTTTTTTTTCTCAAATAATAAGGAGCAACTTTTGGTAGAAAAAAGTCTCTGTTTCTGTGGCATTATCCCTACAACAGACATAACCATTAAATGGGCTCATTAGCTGCATAATAAAAGGATTATCTTCTACTAAAAAATGTAAACACGTTGAATAAAACCACCATAATTTACTTTTAACACATTTATAAATGATCAAAAAGCTGGATTAAGATCATTAAATGGCAGGATTAAATGTAGATATGTAGCATTTAGGAGTTAAATCCCTCAGCAGTCGCTCCAAAAAGGTTAAGGGGTGGTATATATATCCGTGAATTTGATCTTTAAAAACTCCCTCTTTCATTTCTACTTCAGATATTTGATGATTTAAAGGGTCACAGGGATGTTAAGGACTTTGTGGCGACTGCTGGCAGCTTCTGAATCTGGTGATTAAGAAATTGGAGCTCCTTCTACACGCTGAAAATGTCAAATCTAAAGTGAATGAACAGCGTGGGAAAAGTGGAACGTTCAGACGCCGAGGAGGAGAGAACGATGAAGTTGTTAGAGATATTTCCTCCCGCTCGCCTTCCTCTGCTAGTCTCGCTGTGTTTATGAGTGACGGCGGCCATCTTTCAGAATGAAGACAGCTGGTCAGAGCCTCACTGCTGGAGAGCTTTACATGTTTGTGTGTGTGTCTGTGTGTGTGTGTGTGCGTGTGTGTGAATGCTACCTCCCAACAAAAGAGCAGGGGACTGGAGGGGGGGTGTGTTAGACAAAGCCTGCCCCCCTTAACTCTCCCTGCTTAGGGGAGATGAATATTTTCCAAGTCCCCAGAGGTCAGAGCCTCTTTAGTTTCCCCTCCTCCTCCTCCTCAGCTGAGGCTGCGTTCACACTGCTGCACGTCTGAACTACATTCAGTCCACGCTCTCAATCTCTGCATCTCCTTTCACATTACGTCTCCAAACTAGTTACTTATGTAACTTCAGTTCTCTGAATGTCCAGACGACCGATAGAGGTGGTCTGGATTTCCAGCATCTGTGGAGGAAGAATTAAAGGGATAGTTTGGATTATTTGAAGCGGGGCTGTATGAGGTACTTATCCATAGTCAGAGTGTTAACTACAGTCGAAGCTGATCAGCATGCCAAGCAGCACAGAAGCTACGCAATGTATTAGGGATATACTTTATTAGTTTATTGATTAACTGGGGATGGGATCCGCAGCAAAAGGTTTTTTAGCTGCTTAAAAAAGATCCACCTAAAAACAAATCCTTATCAGTTTGAATATTAATAATATTTAGAATATTTTCACAACTTTTCACAACTGTCAGACAGCCTTTTCCAAGGTTGCACTTTATTTTACATAAAGCACAACGGAACAGTCGCACTTTCTATCAAATTAGACAAAAACTGGAAATAATATGTTATTTATTTCTCAGTAGTTATACCCTAATTAGACACCATAACAGTACACTAATAAGACGTAAGAAGCTGTACTTTGTATCAAATTAGACAAAATATGGGGAAAAATTACTTTTATATTTTGTAAACTTTAGTTTACCGAACAGTTGTGTTGTAATGTGTCCCACAGTACCCTCTAATAAAGACTAAGAAGGGTCTAATTCATCAGTGCAACCGAAGCCACTTTTTCCAAACCAACCAAACTACATGGGTGAAATTAGTAATTTTAGCTTGCAGGACACAGGAGTTGCAGGTTTACCGCTGCCTTGACCTGTAAGTGTATTTGTGTTTTTGTGTGATTTCGGTGTTTTAAAAGGAAAGTTCTGATTCACAGAAGTCGCTCAATAACACAAACAAACTCACAGATCGAGGCGGCGACAGACCAGCAGCTCCTGTGTTCTGTGAGGTAAAATGACTGATTTTCCCTCTGGAGTTTGGTTGGTTTGGAGAGAGAAATATTTTGCCTATATAATGGCAGCTTCCTGTTGGAAAAGGCTGTCTGACGGCAGAATAACACAATGAAAATATTCTAAATATATCATACCCTTAAATTGATATTGATCTTTTAGGTAGAGCTTTTTTAAGACCTTTTTTTAAGTGACTAAAATACCTTTTTGCTGTTGACCCTGTCCCCTGTTTCCATGCTTGTACTCCTCTCTGCTTCCCCAAACTCAGGCTGTGTTGACCTCCATCTACTGTAGGTAACACACTGACTATCAACAAGTACCTCAGACAACCCTACAGCAAATAACCCAAACTATCCCTTGAAGTAGAGATCACCGGCAAAAGTTCTTGTCTGTTTTTATATAATCCCCAGATGGAAGTGAACGTGCACTTTGGTGGAGGGTGAAGAACAAAGCAATGTCACAGATCTTTCACAGATTTTTTTTAAAGGACAGAATCTCTAGATTTTCTCTAGAAAATGACAAACAACTTGTCGAGCACTATGGACTGCATCTAAAAGTGACTGTACATAACACAAAGTTCTTTAAAACTCTTTAAAAACTCAGAGCACGTCCTGTGTTTCCAGAACGAGGAAGTCACTTTAGGTGTGTTCGTCAGAGTGAAGCGTGTGAGGAAAAGTAGCAGAACATGAGGAAGGATTTGTGATCTTCAGCCCCCCCCTCCCTCGGCCGCCCTGCCCCGCCCTACCCCTGCAGGCCCGTGGACACCAGATCCCAGGATTTGAGCCTCCAATCCCCCAGCATGGAGAGCCTATTCTGGGCCTGGCGGGTCCGCAGGGGCCTTAGCAACAGATTGGACTGTTTACTCATCCAGTCATGTCGCGGTGGAGGACCATTTATTATTTATCGCGAACGACCTCTACGTCTCCAAACCCCCCCACCCCCCACCTCCCGATCACTTATGCCCCTTTCTTGACCTGAAGAGACGTAAAGATGAACTTAACACACACGCACACAGTTTGATAAACTTGTGAAGACGACAAACACACACACACACACACACACACACAGCAGGGTGGAAAGCGGTTACTCCGGGCCACTCTCTGACCTCACTGCTTGTGCTGTTTGTTCTCCTCATAACACACTTTCTGGGTTGGCCACATTTTCAACACACACACGCACACACACACACACACACACCCTTTACAAAACAGATGCACAGAAAAAGTGGGGAGTTTTTTGTCAAATCCTTTTGACATGTAAAAGGAAATGTGTGTGCTTCCTGTGTGTGCGTGTGTGTTGTAACGGCAGGGATTTGTCTCAGTGTGTGTGTGTGTGTGTGTGTGTGTGTGCGTGTGTGTGTTGTAGTGAAAACAAAGACCCGCATCACAGCAACCAGTAGGGAACCCTGTAGTTACTCAGCTGCAGACACACACGCACACACACAAACACACCATTACTTCCTCTGTGCTGTAGTCGCCGCTGGTTTGAAGTTGTAATCCCTCAGTTTTCTGTTTCAGATGTTTAATTTCTTTGTATTTTAATTTTGTGAGCTGTGCAGTTTTCACTGTGGGAGCGATCGAGTGTTGAGGCTGAAAAAGACGACCGGAAAGCCAGCTGGGAAAAAAAAAAAAAACGTGTGAGGAAAAATAAAATTTCCCCTCGATTAGCATCTTCTTTGTTTTAAAATTTGACTTAATGAAAAATAAACAGGAATCCAATATACATGAAATTATAGTGATATTATTAGCATCTGTTTTAAGGGCAGGCAGAAACAGAGCACATGCTGGTGTTTCATTAAGAGCAGGGGTGCCCAGGCTGAAATTAAAATGGTGGGCTGCAGGCCAAAAGGAAACTCCTGCTGTATTGTTAAGATGCAAAACGGTACGAGGATCCCGTGTTCCTTTTGACTGGCCACAGATTCAAAGAGCTTTTTTTTTTATTTCACAAGACATAAAACAGGATAAACAGAGATTTAGTACGTTATAATTTTTAAATTGGGTAAATTCTTTTCTTTGCTAGAAACATCTGGCAGGTTAAAATCAAACCATATGGCACAGCCTCACTTTCAGATAACATTCAGATCAGATGGCAGAAACAAACTAATGTGTGTGCGCCTACAAGTAAAAGTGGAAAAAAGTACAAGTAGGCCTACAAGTTACTTTACATTTTAGGATTTCTGAGGAATTATGAAAGTAACATTCATGTTGAAGTTGTCTGTTTCCTAAAACACAACAATTTAAGAACACTGGCTACAAGATAAGCATATGTCAGTAACATCAAACATGACACATGAGAAATTAACAAAGCTAACATTAGCCAGCTAACTACATTACACCTACAGAATGTGCAACTTACTTCAGTGTGCTTGTGGCTGTTAGATGAGGAGTTTTTCAAAAACGTAGATCTCAGGGCACAGCAACGCTTCATCATGTAACTGTTGTCTCTTTTTTTAGATTTTGGTCTAGAAAGTGTGGCCAGATGTGGTCAGGGGTTGTCACCAGAAGCCGCCTCTTGTTCTGGGTTTTGCTCCATCATCATCTCATCATGGTTTTAAGTTCGGTTAGGTGACTTTATTATTCTTCTTCCAGGCAGCTGCGTAGCAAATTAGAGGTGTTCCTCCAGCTGTTGCCTCCCTGACACTCAATCCCCCCACATATAGAGCAGACTAGTTGTAACGTTGTATAAGTGGCAATAGCAAAGAAAAAAAGTAGATTACTGGCTCAAAAAATGTATTTGAGTAAGAGCGTGGCTGCACATTTAATCGCAAAATTATCAAAATCGCAACGTGGCCAAGTGCAAAATTCAAATTGCAGAACCAGAAGCAAATTGCAATTATGTGAAAAAGGAAAAATGTGTGAGACAACAGGATTAAAAGCAGAGATGCCCGAGCCTTGGTCTCCAGATGAAAGAAAACATGTTTGTTTGGTACAGACCCCCCCCAAAATGTCACATTGTGGTGATTTTATTGGTCTTTTTTTCAGTCAAAATGAAAATTGTAATGGAAAAATGATTAATTCCTCCAATTATATCACATATTGCAATCACAATTTCAGTCAAATAATTGCAAGTAAAATGTGACAAGTACTTTTTTCCTCATGTGCATTACTTCTAATTCATTACTACACACTTTTGACATCTACCAGCATCTCTCCAAGAAGTTCAAAGTCTCCAGAAATTCACACATCTGCACAATTACGCAACCGCTGCATAATGTGACTGTTTGATTGTCTGTTTTTTTTGGGAAAGTTACAGAAATTTTTCAGACAGGCCCGTTGGAAAGAAAGGGGGTTTCAGGTAGATTATCCAACAAACATTTCTCAGATCCCAGGCGACGTTCACACAAAGCCGCTCGCGCTCGCGCACCAGCCCGCAGCTCTTCTGCATGACATTAAGGTCATCGTTGTGTCCCAAACTGTGTCGCATCCTTTTAGGAGCCACACGCACACTGCTCCCTCCACACCGTCTGACAGCTAAAACATTAAGAAGTAATCAGTAACAATCACCACATCTGTAATTATGGTGTTTTTCTTGTTCTTATTTGGACTGAAAGTTTACATGCTCATTATGTTGTCAGCATGAAAGAGTCGCTGCACGCGGGGGGAGCTGAGACGCTGGATCTTTGATGATGCTTCATATTAACTAGTGCAGAAAATAGTAGCAGAGAACAATGAGTCTGACATCACGCTGAGACTTCAGGTTCTGCCACCAACCAGCCGTGTGCTTTCTGTTATTTTAACGTCGAGCGCAGCCATCAACCTAAGTAGGCGGCATTATGGTTTGACTTCCATGTTTTTGACCTCAGTTGCCTGCAAAAGTACATTTATTTTTCTTAAAGCATCACCAGAACTTTTTCTCTTCGTGTGCCCCCCCCAAAGAATAATTTATTGAAGGTCACCCCGAGACATTTTGCTCAAACACCCACGAGTGGATCCTTTTTTTAAAGCATCTTTTTTTTTTAATGTGCAGAAGGAATACGGCAGCGTTTCGTGACCTCTATCGGATTTTGAGGTTAGCGTTGACACTGATGGGTCAGACGCGGCCGACGGAGCCTCCGGCTGCTTATTATGCTCGGATAGATTGGCAAGCGCGAGTATCACCTGCACCCTTGGGATGTGGGATGACACGCTGAAGAGAGCGAGGGGTGTAATTACACATAATTAGAATTTGCAGCGGTGACAGGTAGATAAATGTGACTTGGCTTTTTTCTGAAACTGTGGTGGAAAAAAAAAAAAGTGACCCGTGCGCGCTCTCCGTGGGCGGGGTTCGCTCTGGAGGAGGACGACACCGGCGACATGAGTGGCAGGATAATTTCATAAAATTAGGATTTACCTTTGTGTTCTGCACGGTGGCGATGATTGGGGCGCATAGTGAAGAAGATACCGCAAATAAACAACTCCCGTTCGCTCCAGAATGCAACAGTCGTGTTAGAAAATGTTCCCAAAATTACATAGTTAGAGGGCTGTTGTGGATTTGGGGTTTTTCAGTGGCTTCTATGAATGTGACCTCCCCCACTGGCCGCGTCGATACTTCATGTCAGAGAGAGAATGAGGGGGAAAAAAAGCTTAGATTTTACATATTTTATTTATATGAAGCATTTTAAATAATCAGAATCAGAAATACTTACAGGTGCTCCCATTCAAGAATAGAAAATATATATAAGAATAGATTCTACTGCAATATATAAAGAGATCATATGACATAACAATAATAAACAATATATACAATAAGAAGTGTGTAAAGGTGCATATGTCTTATCTATACTATATAACAGCAATATAGAAATCTAAAACTGCCATATATGGAAAATATACTATGAATACAAATACGACAATATATGTAAAATTATGTGCATCAAGCTACAATCATATATACCTGAGTAATAACAACGCTGTATGTGTTGCACGGTGAGTTACTGCACAATTTATTGTAAATTCAAGTCAGTTACTGTGAGTTACTGCGTGACAGTCGCTGGTGCACAGTTAAAGTAAAAATAGAGAATAAATAATGAGGTTCTAGTTGCTGTCAGGGGTGGAATAAGTCTTGGAAATTACATCATAATAAGCAAAGAAACCAATGAGCACTGAGGGAAATTATCTACAGATGAAACCATCAAAATGACTTTGCACTCAGCTTATTAAAACGAGCACATCTCAAAAATTAAAAATGTAAATAGTTCAAATGACTTGAGTGTTGAGAAACATTTTGTTCTCTGTTTCTATGTTTAGAAATCTTTTGGATTAACATGTTTTATTTTGTGTTTATTTAGCAAAATTGAATTAAAATAAGATGTAAAATGTTTATGTTTTTTCTTTTATCAGTTATTATGTTTTGTTTGTTTACGTGAGGTTGTACAGATTTTTGGGACATGAAGTATTTTAAGATAATAACATCACAATAAGCAAAACTCACAAAACTCTGTTACTGTTAAAGCCACTGGAAACCCAAAACCACAGTCTTCTAACTATGTAGTTTGGGGTCGTATTTACATAGCAGCAGTAGTTTTGATCCAAATTTAAAATATTGTTTTTGTACACTTTCCACTTTTGGGTTTAAATTGGGTGTAATTATGCTTAGACATTTATTACAAAAAATTTAGCAATTTGGAAACAAACACTGTACAAATGTTTCAACTTTAAAAAAGTGTCCAGGCTGCCGTAAAAGTTTTAAGTTGACTCAATATGAAAAGACAAGTTGAGGTAATTTTGTAATAAGTCAAAACAAATAAACTTTTCTTTTCAGATAATTGTAATATTGATTCAGTTGTACTCGAGAAAATTTGTTCAATATGAAGTTGAACCAACAACCCTTCAGTCACACTGAAGAAGAAGAAGAAGAGTTTAAACTCTTAAACAATGCATTCTGGGTAGTCTGCTGATCATTTTTCTTTATAAACTTAATTTTATGAGTTGATTGAAATCCGTAGTTGTTCTTAAGTGTTCTGAAAAGAAATACTAGAAACTTTAATTAACTTGAATGAAGTAAAACTTGGATATTTAATGAGAAACGTTAAAAATTCCTGAATCATAAAACAAGCCACATCAGTTGTCCCTCCCTAACAGGTGCAACAGAACCTCTCTGCTCCGGTTTAATCCACCTCTTTGAGTGAAGCTGTTCCAAGGCTCCGGACTCCTTTGACAAAAACTGCGAGTTGTTGGTCTCCTGCCGCCTCGATTTTCACAGCGAGTAATGTCAGTTTGGATCCGAATCAATGTGTTAAAACACCAAAGTCACACAATAACACAAACTAACTAGCCTATGGAGGCAGCGGTACACCTGCAGCTCTCGTGTTCTGCGAGATAAAGTCGCTGATTTTGTCAATGTAGTTTGGTGGATTTGACGAGAGCACAGATGGCGGCTTCAGCTCCCGTCAGGAACGTCTGTCTGACAGAAAAAGTAATGTGGTGAAAATATTCACAGCAGTACGTTGCTTTGCTTCCTACAGCGGTGCTCCTGAGGGAGATGTCAATCAAAACGCAATCTGCCACGGCTACCCGGTCTGAACAGCAAAATAAGCTGCTTTTTTAAAAAGATTTTCTAATAGTTATGAACATTTATTTTCACTCAGATTTTTGTGGATGCTTAATGAGACGCTCGACTTTGATATCACACGTGCATTTTTACTATTCTGACCTGAATTTCAAGAGGCTTTAAAAAAAATTAAGCAAATACATGGGATTTGTTTTGATTTCAGTTATTGCTTTTAGTTTTTTGCCAAAGAATTCTGTTTAGACTTTCAAAACCGGACAGATCACATATTTATGAAGCATTTGTTTTTGCAGCAAACGGCTCTATAAAGTGCACAAAACATCACATCCTTAAGCACACAGCAGGACTGAGAGTCTGCTAATGTGTCTGTGATGTATAAAAGGCTCTTTTAATGTTGCACGCTTATGAGAGCTTTTACTCGGAAACCAGAAAGCAATTTTTAAAAAAGGGAGCTCGGCGGAAAGATGCATCACGCTGCGGACTGTTTAATGTCAGAGGCTTTTAAAAGGAGAGCAGATAAACCTGATAAAGTTTGAGGAATGTTGATAAATCTTCCCTGTAAACAGTGTCATCCAGCGTAGTGCGGCGTGGGAGGAGGAGGAGGAGGAGGAAGAGGAGGCAGAGAGTGCAGCACAGTTTTCAAGCTTTTCTGTTTGTTTTTTTTTAAATCGCTGGAAGTTGGTTCATTTATGAAAATTGAGTCACAGCAGTTATCAAACCTGCTAAAAGCTTATTCCCAAAGTGTAATTCAATCTGTGTTACATAACCCTGTTAACAAACTCAACACTGGAGCTCTGTAGTGCTGTTTAATCATAGTTTAATGACATGTTTTGTTGGGTATTGAATTTCACAGGCGTCTCACATCTGCACTGAATTTGTATTTTTTAATCCTTTTCTAGTGTAGAAAACTGTATTTTAGGGATGTATAGCACAAAAGTGTTCCCAGAACATTTGTCTGGATCAGGATGTAAAACCTTCAGTATGTTAAAAGGATACTACACTTTCCATAACCTACTTAGTATACTCACCATTATGCTGATGTGATGATAAGTGCAGATATTCAGTTCACCAAACAATCCTGGAGTTTTAGGAGAAACAGGGTAGCAGCCTCATCCAGTACAATGGCAGTGAATGGTGGCCACGGATAAAACGTTAAAAATAGCACACAAAACAAACAAAAAACGTCTCCATCCTGCCTTTGCGGTGTAATCCAAGTGTCCGCCAGCCGCGACATTAAAAATTCACCGCATAAGACGCCATTTACGCCATGTTTTTAGCTGAAATGTCAGCTGTAGCATGTAGCTGGTCGGATGTAAACATGGCGTCGATCTCGCGAGACTTCGTATATATCCTAATGGCCGCACATACCGAAGTCTCGCGAGATCGACGCCATGTTCACATCTTACCGGCTACATGCTACAGCTGATATTTCAGCAAAAAACATGGTGCAAATGGCGTTTTTTGCGGTTAATTTTTAATGTCGCGGCTAGTGGACACTTAGATTACACCACACAAGCAGGATGGAGACATTTTGTGTTTGTTTTGTGTGCTATTTTTAACGTTTTATCCGTTAAAAGGCCGTTGTAGACCAGCAGCAGGGTAAAATGATTGATTTTGCCCATGGAGTTTGGTTGGTATGGAGAGAGCGATATTTGGCTTATATAACAGGAGTTTCCCATCAGAAAAGGCTGTGTGACAGCAAGGTAAACCCCTGCAAATATTCAAAATATAGCATACACTTAAACTAAAGGCAAAAAGATTTAACTTAAAGGGATAGTTCGGGATTTTTGACATGAATCTGTATGGCATCCTCATCACCAGTGTCATGCAATCACACTGACTTACCCCTGGCAGCGTCCTGTGAGCAGAGTTCTCGTCCTGCTTCGGTCAAGCCGAAAGTAGTCCGGCAGGTTTGCTAGACCCAGTAAAATAAAACGTTTCTCTTCCCAAAACATTATGTGTTCAAGAAGAGTGATATATTTGCATCCCAAAAACATTGTAGTGGAAAAAGTCACACGTCGTTATCACTTGGCCCTATTTTCTCTCAGTTCGTATCAGTGCGCGCCGTCATTCTGACAGCGAGCTCAACTTTTCTAGCTCATTTCAGTGCTTACTTAGCAGCTGTATTCCCAGACAAGCAACGCTAACAAGCTAGCT